>JACXGM010001893.1:0-33982 GCA_016801145.1 Umbra pygmaea | reverse complement strand
TAAGCATGTACATTGCACCTTTAGAATGAATAAATATGGAGTCAGGTATATAGATATTAAGTTATTAACAAGGTCAATATGATTCTATACTTTATCATATTTTTATCTCCTCAGCACATATGCCGCCGAGGTAGAAGGTAACCATAATACTCTCTCTTTCTTAACTCCCTTCTACACATCCATTATGAGGAGTACGTTTCGATGTGGCCTGGAATTTGGGCTTTTAACAGATTCTACCATGAGCAAACAAATACTTAATGCAATGTTCTTTTCGAGAAGAGCACATCAGCAATGGCGCACTCTACCCAAAAGGCCACGAGGTCATGTAAAACCAATCAATGCAAGTTTTTTCATTATTTAACACCAGTGTCATAAATATTCACAAATATGCACGTCAGTTTATTATTCACTCAGAGGACATCCAGAGGGAGCCAATCAAAGCCCACCGTGAAGGTCAGTATCCATTATTTGCAACAACTCTCATTAACATCCAGTGTGCCCAGATAGCAGAATATTGGCAACAGGTTGGAGGAGTTATATATTTCATATTTATTAGGAGCCCCATTAGCTGTTATCCATGCCATTACTATTGTTCATGTTTTCAAAATATTTTTGGTTCAAATTGCTGTTTATTAATTAATGAATATAACATATAAACATATCATACAATATACAGTATATATATATAAATCATTAACATTATAATTAATATACATAACTTGTTTATAATGTATTTTTAACCTTTTCACTCTGCATGCATCTACATCTGCAATTCTATGTACAGGTGCATCTAAAACAAATTTAATATCGTGGAAAGATTATTTCTTTCCGTAGTTTAATTAAAATAGAGATACCTTCATATATTCTAAAGTAATTACACAAATTGACATGTTTCAAGCTTTTTTTGTTTCAATCTTGATGATTACAGCTTATAGCTCATGGAAATAAAAATATCTTTATCTCAAAATATTAGAATGCAAAATTTATAATACAGAAATCTTCTGGAAAACAATCATGTCAGCAGTCTTCCCCATGAATTTTGTTGTGTGTACTGAACCAGACTGAGAGATTAAAGGCTCAGGAAACCCTTCTCAGGTCCTAATATTTGTATTATAAATTATTTGTTCTTTAACCTTTTCCCACTTATCCAAAGTTTAGTAGTGCAACTTCAGGAAATTAGCCCTGTTAAACTTCTCAGTTAATCTGACAGCTTTGACAAAGTATATGAATGACTAGTACAAGATCAGACACCACGATTGATGTTCCCTTATGAGCAATGAGGTTCATCTTCCTTCATCCAGGCTCTCCATCAAACAGTCTTATCTTGAAAGTGTCTATAAGGTTTCAGATGTTGATTGTCATAATTTATCTCTACATAGAATCATAATGGCACACTGATGCCAGGAAAGAGTTATCTGAGCATACAGAGAATGTTTATTTGAGGTTTATAGGTAGTGCTTGCAATGTTTCATCGAACTTAAGTAGGACCACATCTGAAGTTGTTTCTAAAAGGGGGAGGTACCCCTTTGCAAAAGAAAAATAAGATGTGCTAGTATGTAATTTGGCATATGGAATTGATTTATAATGGGGATACTATGGATCGTATAACATTTCCTATGGTGTTTAAGGAATTATGTGGTAAATATTACTGTGAAATCAGCAATTCCCAGCTATTCTTTTTACACAGGGTCTCTTATCGTCAGGCCCGAATCTACCGGGGGGGGATGGGGGGGGGTCAAAGCCAGGTTATTATTTTTAACTGTAATGTTAACATAATGTTTTTTTTCTTAATGATTCTACATTACAGCTGCACGCCAAGCTACAACTGTGTGTGTGCTTAGTGCATGTGCAGTTGGTACAAGTCATTGATTTAGATGCATGGAAAATAATAAATAAGAAAGAAGTAAATGCAAATCTCAGGTAGAGATTGAGAAAGGCTCCTCTGTGAAAATGTTTTGATGTAATTTTGGCTATGAAAACAGGCTATGAGAAATTAAGAATTGCTCCCCGATTTAGAAGAATGACAGTAACTGAGAACAAACACCCCCGCTATTCTGTGCCATCTTCACTAAAGACACAACACTTTGTCTAGTTAATGTATGACTAGGGAGTGTAAATAGTTAAAATTGTCTTGAAATGTTGGTTGTTAATCTTTTATTGATGCCCAATACCCCATTTACGTCACCAAAGTTTGGTTAGTGTTTTTTATTGTTTCCCAAGTACAGTGAAGTTTGGACTGAATAATAGATGGAAGATTTTGCTTGTTACAAATTATTTCTCAGGTTGAAAATTAATTCAATTCCACAATTTTCCATCAATTAATCCACAATTAAATTATATGTCAACTTGTTATTTATATCCCACAGAAGAGGATTGTTTGGCCATCATGTAAAAAAAGTTTGTATTTAGTTAGGCTTGCAAAGTGTTTGAGTATGTCGATCCCAGTAAACTAATATGTTTGAATATTTATTGGCATTGGTGTAGTCAGGGGTATACGCTGGTATACGGAGAAGGCATACGGAATATACTTACTTTTTCTACATTGGGAATTGCGTATACCCACTTTTAATGCGGGGTATATGCAGGTATACAGTTCACTGTATACCAGCCGCGGTCGGTGGATCTTAATTGGGGAGGACGGGCTCGTATTACGCTCGGAACCGGATTGAATGGAATGGTGCGCAACGAACCAAACCAATTGTTTTTTTGTTTTGCACACATTCCATTCACTCCGGTTCTGAGCGTAATACGAGCCCGTCCTCCCCAATTAAGATCCACCGACCGCGGCTGCTGTATTCAGAGTTAATATACATTGAAGCTTGGTTTTCACCAGATGCGTCAACTCCTTTGTGTTAAGCCGGAAGTCCTTCATTCTCAATGGAGCAGTCTGAAACTTTGCATTGGTCTGAAACAAACAGCCTTTGGTGTCACCTGTCTTATTTTCTGTTCACGATTATCAGCTGTCAGCAATCCATTAATTACTTTATGTATTTAGTTTCTTTATGTATTTAGTTCCCATTGTCATTGTCAATTATTGTTGCATATATGGTGAATCTCTGCTCGTTTGAGCAGTAACTTAATAAGTCTGCCTTAGCAGCATTTGTTGTTTTTGTTATGATGTCCTGAGAAGGTGTGTATGCTTAATTTTTCCATTTGGCACCACGATTAGAGTGCTATGACTATTTGTCCTGAGAAGTTTTAAATCTATAAACACTCAGCTATTGCTCATCCGGTGTTGTACGACATTATGTACACTGAGTGATTGTAGCCATGTAGGCATAACAGTTCGTTATTTTGGGCTTTACTGTCACCCATGATGTTATATAGCTGATGATGGCTTAGGCTTAAATAAACTGTGAATTCCTGTTATTGTCTCCTGCATTCTCTCAACCTCAATCGGAGAGGTAGAATGACGAAAACACAAATCAAACAGACCAGGAAGAAACGGCTGCTGTCCACAAAGATGGAGAGCACCTATCCCATACCACTGGGCATGGAGACGGAAGAGGAGGAATACAAATGTCTCTGTGCCTATTTTCGATATGAACCCCCTATGATATAACGGGGAAGAAAGGAGGAAACCGAGGCCAAGGGCATAGAGGAACCAGTGGGGTTTACAATTATGGAGGCTCAACTTGGGTCAGTAAGTGGACTATGTCACTACCTCGCTCCCATTGGCTTGTTTCAGTGGAACTATTATTGACCTTACACTGTGTTCCAAATTATGATGCAAATTAGAATTAAGTGTCAAAAACATTAAATATTTTGTTTTTCAAACAAACTCATAGATGGTATCCCCAAATCCCTAGTCCTAACCCTAAATCTAATCCTATATCGTAATCTCTACAGTATATTTAACACTAGATCATAACCCTACCTTTAGCCATGACCATAACACTTAAAAGTAGCCATTATAAAATGTATAAAATGTATATTTCCCCTCCTACGAGAGCTGGATTATAACACTCCTTGGTCAACTATTCTTGTCAGGACTTTTTTTAAATTCTGGTACACACAAATGTAGCACTACAAGCCCACACAGATACACACGTCATTCTCCACACACTTGACACACACATAATGCTATTCTAATCCACAGAGCGTATGCTACCATACAATATGATTGCCATCGTCCTCCCAGATGTGCCTGTGCCTCCTCAAGTCCCCACCTCTCAAACACAAGAGTCTACAAACACTGACTGGCTCACGTCTTCAAATTAATTGGCAATTAGGCCTCCAGATGTCTAGTCTCTTTCTCACTTGCCTTCGTTCCCTCCCTCAATCTTTTTCACCTGCTGCCTTTGCCGCCCTCTATTTGTCTTTCCTCGCCTCCCCTCTCTCTTGTGCACATTTGCAACCTTTCAGGGTACTAATGGTGACGGTGTGAGTGACAGCTAGACAGGCAGCAAGCTAAGAGATTGAGTGAGGCGTAAAGTAGATGGGGGTGGGCAGGGAATTGTTGGGACTAGATGGAGATAAAATGAGGGAAGATTCAGGGAATGAAAGGGAGAAGAGAATGACACAGAGAGACCACAGCCAAAAAGCTAGAGCATGTGGTAAGGTTACCATCGGACCTGATCCCTACACCTGGTTCTTCTGTACACAAATGAGCAGCTTTTATTATATGTCTTTTTTTGGGGGGGGGGGTTTCCTCTCCCAATTGGTCTTGTCCAATTTCCCTCAACCCTGCCTTGTCAGCAGCTCCACAACTCCCAAGACAGAAGTGAGATTGTGAAGGGCGCTCACATGGTTCATCCCACCACATGTCGCCGAACTGGCAGATTGTTTTCGCAATGCTCATGCAAGATGGAAGCGTTTAGTCAGATCATGTATGGGATGGTTACGTTCACCAACAATATGTCCGTGATTGAATTCACAGGCACCTGATTTACACACAGGGAGTCGCTGGAGAGCAACGTGGCAGGATAGATAATCCGAGTTATCTACCCCAAATACCGGGCAGAGCTATGCCAATTTGTGCTAATTCAGCAGCCTTTAAAAAGTGAAGATCATAAAAAACTGTTTAGGGCTCTAAATAACACTGTTGGTAATCATTTTTACATTTACATTTTAGTTTCTTATCCAGAGCGACGTACAGTGAATAGAGGGACATCTCCCTGGAGCAACTTAGGGTGTCACGGTTGACGCCCTCAGGGGAGCCAACATGATGCAGTTTCCCCCCTGTATGTTTTGTTAAATTAGTACCTGTGTGTGATTTTAGTTTCTTCCCTGTATGTTATGTTGATTGAGAACCTGTGGGTGATGTACTGAATGTTTAGTAACAGTGTGTATTGTTTATTCTGTTTTGCCTCTTCTCATATCAGCTGACCATATCATGTTGTCATTGTCCAACCCAGCTACATTCACTCCATAATTTGTGATGTATTTAAGTCCTGTTTGAGTGTTTGTATGCTGTCAGGAACTGTTGCTTGTACGTCTGTGTTGTGTAAAGATTTGTATTGTGAACTATGTTTTGCTTTAAACAAGTATTTTCGGATTAAACACTTCGTTTTGTCCTTAAACCTTTGCACCTGTCTCCACTCCTTTCAACAACATGGAACATTGTTACTTAGGGTAAAGTGCCTTGCCTAAGGACACAATGCAAACCTCAGACTACAAGTCTGAACCACTGACCCATCTGACGCCAAGAAACAGTTTCTAGGTTCATTGCATGAGTATTTAGATGTAGCTTGTGTGCAAATTCTACTCCCCTCTTCTTCCCCATAGAATCCTCATTCATCATCAAAGTTTGTCATAAATACCTTCCAAAGACACCACTCAGGCCATACCTGATTGTAATAGTGATTTCACCAACATTACCTATTCATTATTAAAACTACCAGTACTGTTTGGACCGTGCACCTGTCTCTAACATCCTACCTAACTAATTGTGACAATAACATAGTTCTCTATCATTTAAACAACCAAATTATGAAAATAAAATACAAGGTTGCATGTTTAATGTTATGTATATCCCTCTATCCAGTTTTAGACAGATGTAATACAAATGGAATTGTATTATTATAAAAATTGCCAGGAACACAAAAGATATATGCCACCATATGTCATACATGTTTTTATGTCCAGGTACATGGAAAAGTTCACCTACTATGTTTTGTCTTTTATTGGTGTATTGGGACAGTTATGGAATAACAGATTGAATACAGGTAGCTGGGTGACAGCTAATAACAGCAGAGTGGATAAATATTGCTGAGGGTGACAAAACATCAGAGGGTGGAATTTAACTGGGGTCCCAGGGTGCATACCTTATACCGTACCACTAGACCCCAAAAACATTTAATATTCAAGAACTCTGAAAATCCTATTCTGAAAATGAATAGGAGTGGTTCTTCACAGCTCATGGATGTTGTAATTCTATCATGGTTCATCCATTTAATTTCCCCCATATCACCAGGTCAGCGGTAATCAGCACCCCCAATCAAAACATCTTCCAGGGGCTATGGCGCGCTTATGTACTTTGTCATAGTATTTTAATGGGAAGGGTCATGGAATTTGTGTCAAGCACTTTGAGAAGTTGATTCGAATAACAAAACAATATTTTTTGCTTGGTTTGTAATTTGCATCACAGGGGTCTTCAATCGCAAATTCACTCATTCGGCCAGTTTGTACGGAGACAAGTACACAGTCTGTTGTTTTGTGAAAAAAAAGGTAAACCAAAGTTGTCTGAGGAGGTTAGAAAGGAGGTAATAGGCAAGCATTGTCAATGTCAAGGCTACAAGACCATCTCTAAAAAGCTTCAGGTTCCTGTGAGCATTGTTGCCAATATTAGGTAGTTTAAGGCCCATGGGTCTGTAGCTAACAACCAAGGATAACTTCAGAACAGACCCAAACCGACATTCAAGCTCAAGGTGCAACAGGTTCAAGTCGCACCATCCATCGCTGTCTGTATGAAAATGAGCTCCATGGTCGAAGAGGCAGGAAGACCCCACTTGTAAACAGAGAAACACAAAAAAGCCTGACTGGGAGAATGACAGACAAAACTCCATAGGAAATGAATGATGCTGTCAATGAAACAAACACAATCCCTGCCAATAAACATGAAGGAGGCTCAGTGATGTTTTGGGGTTGCTTTGCTACCTCTGGCACTGGGTACAGGGCATGATGAAATCAGAAATCTATCAATGCATTTTTTTTGTGAAATGTAAACCCAGTGTCAGAAAACTGTGTCTCAGTAGCAGGTTATGCATCCTCCACAGGCTAATGACCTGAAACATACATCAAAAAACACCCACGGATGAGGGGTCCGCGTGGCGTAGTTGGCTAAGTCCCTGCATTGCAGGACAGTCTACATCAGTAGTGTGAGCCTGACTATGGGTTCTCTGACTTTCCATGGACCTCCTACATGAGGCAACCCAAATTGGCATAGTGCTGCCTGGGATTTGGGTTAGATAACTTAAGTTATCTGTCCTGCCACGTGGTTCTCCAGTGACTCCTTGTCTGCAGATGTAAAGTAAATCGCAGAAGTATAGTTGGTGAATGTAATCATCCTGTGCATGATCTGACTAAAGGTTTCCGTGTTCGATGAGCAGTGTAAAAATAATCAGTGGCTCGGGAACATGTGGTTGGATGAACCATGTGCACGCCCCTCGCCATCCAAAGCAGGGTTAGTGGGAATTGGGAGGGGAGGAAATTGGAGAAAGAAAAATCACCCAAGGAAGAAAAAAGACATTGGACCATTCCAAAATATTAGGTCAAGGGTTCTAATATGTTTGTCCATGCCATTTTCCTTTGTTTTACAATTTAAAGAAATATGTTACATCATAAATAAAATAAATGTTTCTCTTTCTTCTGTTGAATAAAAATAAAAGGAACAGTGGCTACAAAATACTTTAATCAATTGTAAGTATTTTGAAAAACCTGGAAGGGTACCAATATTTTCAAGCATGTCTGTATATTCTGGGTTAAATTCATCATGTTATAAGATGATAATCTAAAATGTAGTAATCACATGGGGCTGGATCAAAATCATGCACATCCAGTAGATTGTCAAGAGAAGACATAGTAAGTCAAGCCTGTGATTTCTACAGACTGAAAGAATCGATAATATACTTGGCATGGTGGTGAAATAGTCCCCATGTTTACTTCAGGATGATCTGTCTCCGTCTCCTCAATAAAGGTCAAGAGATTGTATTACTCAGTTGCTAGGAGGATGGAAGGGTAGATAGTGAGGTAGATAATCCATAAAAATATAAACTCATCCACTGGATATTGCACAGAATTTACAGTACAATGCCAACCGTTCAAAGTATGCCAAAGTACGCCTTCAAATGGTACAAAACTCTGCTGCCCGAGCCCTTACATTTAACAAAATATCTGCACATATCACTCCTATCCTTTACCAACTTCATTGGCTTCCTGTGGTCAATAGCATCCAGTTTAAACTGTTAGTCCTAGTTTATAGTCTGTCACGGCCCTGCACCTAAATACCTTGCTGAGTTAGTGCAACCCTATGCTCCTGTTCGGACCCTTAGATCTAGCAATGACAATCTGCTTGTCGTACCCAGGCAGGGCTGCCGGCAGGAATCTGTGGGCCTGGGACAAACTCCACATTTAGGGCCCCCCACTAAAACAAATGACTGTGCAAAAACAAAATTTGGGGCCCCCCTCAGGACTGGGCTCGGGACAACATTACCGGTTGTCCACCCTGTCAGCTGCCCTGTACCCAGGTATATACTCTGTGGGTGGTAGGGCTTTTAGCGTTGTAGGTCCTAAGGTGCCCTATAATCTTCATGCCACCCCTAACCTACAGACCTTCTAATCTCAACTTAAAACTCATATTTTCACTACGCTCAGTAAATAACTATCTTCCATTCTATTCCTCTGCCCTCCACTCCTTATGTTGTGTCATTTTGGTTTGTTGTCTCCATCTGCTTTTTTGCTTGTTTAATAATAAGCAGACTGCTTGTCTCTCTGTCTGTTAACTGTTCGCATTATTTTGTGAGGCGACCTTGGGTTCTTGAAAGGCGCTATAAAAAATAAACATATAATCATTATTATTATTGTGATGCCTTAGCTCGAGTGACCACATCATTCTATACAGTTTCTATAGAAAATCATCCTACCATGTCAAAATCCTTAACCTTTGTCACATTACATCTAGGAAATTAAAATAAATCAAACATTTGCCAGCTGTATTTACACATTATAACCCTCAACATCTAAGTCAAAACAACATTTACAAAAATTCAGAACAATTATTAAAATGTAATAAGTGAAACACCTGGTATGAATAAGTGATCAGCCCCTTAGAGTAACCATTATAAACAGGTACAACCAGTCACTTCCCAGATCACACACCATACTAACTACCCCCCACCTGACATCACTTGTAGTGAATTTGATTACTTCATAATAACCAGCTGTTCCATGATGAGCCCATTACTAGTAGTGCATGGCAATGGAAATAATACACCATGGTTGGAAAGTTGCTTTCAAAATGGCTCTGGGACAAAGTTGTGGAAAGGCATGTTAGGAGAAGGATACTACAAGATTTCCAAGGCTTTAACTATCCCTGTAAGTACTGTTCAGAGCATTATTAAGAAATAGAAAGTGTATAGCACCACCAACACCTTGCCTAGATCGGGCTGTCCCTCCAAACTAGATGACCCAGCCTCTTCTAAAAAAGGGCCACACACTCTCTTGTTTGCGCTTTGCAAAAAACACTTGGAAGATTCTAATGCAATGTGGCAAAGTGTTTTATGATCAGATGAGGCCTAGATTTAACTTTTTGGACTGAACTGCATACATTATGTTTGGCGAACCAAACAGCACACCACCCAATACACACCATATCTAATGTGAAGCATGGTGGTGGCAACATTATGTTGTGGGGGTCTGGGCAATTGGTCAGGATTGAAGGAAAAATGGATGCTACAAAGTAAACCAAATTCTAGAAGAAAACCTGTGGCCCTTGGCTAGACAGTTAATTTACATTTCCAAACGTTGCCTTTTTACGTTACTTGAATGTTGTAAGGCAGAAGGAGTAAATAAAGCTGGAACAAAAATATATTTTTAATGGGTTTTGATTTCAGGCTGTAAGACAAAAAAGTGACTTTCAAAGAGGTTCAAAGATTTCCATAGGCACAGTAGAACTGAACCTACCAAGTTGACACAAGGTATATTGTGGTAGTGGAGAGATAGATGCATGGAGGAGTTTTCAAGATGTTTTATAATAGTATTCTGGAGTTCTGACGAAACATAATGCATGGGAGCTGCACAACATACACTCACCTAAAGGATTATTAGGAACACCATACTAATACTGTGTTTGACCCCCTTTCGCCTTCAGAACTGCCTTAATTCTACATGGCATTGATTCAACAAGGTGCTGAAAGCATTCATTCGAAATAAAAGTGGCCCATATTGATAGGATAGCATCTTGCAGTTGATGGAGATTTGTGGGATGCACATCCAGGGCAACAATGCTCAGGTAGGCCGTGGCATTTAACAATGCCCAATTGGCACTAAGGGGCCTAAAATGAGCCTAGAAAACATCCCCCACACCATTACACCACCACCACCTGCCTGCACAGTGGTAACAAGGCATGATGGATCCATGTTCTCATTCTGTTTACGCCAAATTCTGACTCTACCATCTGAATGTCTCAACAGAAATCGAGACTCGTCAGACCAGGCAACATTTTTCCAGTCTTCAACTGTCCAATTTTGGTGAGATCTTGCAAATTGTAGCCTCTGTTTCCTATTTGTTGTGGAGATGGGTGGTACCTGGTGGGGTCTTCTGCTGTTGTAGCCCATCCGCCTCAAGTTTGTGCAAGTTGTGGCTTCACAAATGCTTTGCTGCATACCTCGGTTTATTTCAGTCAAAGTTGCTCTTCTATCAGCTTGAAGCAGTCGGCTTATTCTCCTCTGACCTCTAGCATCAAAGAGGCATATTTGCCCACAGGACTGCCGCATACGGGATGTTTTTCCCTTTTTACACCATTCTTTGTAAACCCTAGAAATGGTTGTGCGTGAAAATTCCAGTAACTGAGCAGATTGTGAAATACTCAGACCGGCCTGTCTGGCACCAACAACCATGCCACGCTCAAAATTGCTTAAATCACCTTTCTTTCCCATTCTGACATTCAGTTTGGAGTTCAGGAGATTTTCTTGACCAGGACCACACCCCTAAATGCATTGAAGCCACTGCCATGTAATTGGTTGAGTAGATAATTGCATGAATGAGAAATTGATCAGGTGTTCCTACTAATCCTTTAGGTGAGTGTATGTATTTGTCTACTATGCTCTATCGTGGCATAGATACGCTAACGATACAGAGTGTAGACCTGGCTCAACCATAGAAGACATCCCACTTACGTCTCATAACAGGGAGAAGGCACAATAGTAGAATATCTTCAATGTTCATCAGAATCCATACACTAAGCATGTTAAAGGGGCTGTCTCACGTTCATACCAACAAACATGACAGGAGTTGACAAGCTCACAATAATGTGCACCGACCTTCTGGAACAATGAGTCTATATAGCAGTGGTCCTCAAACTCTTCCATGGAGGGCCTAGTGTATGCAGGTTTTTGCTTTTACAAGCCTGATGGAGTAGCTCACTAATTGGTTAGTATCTCCCCTCACCTGGCAGTCTAGGTCCTAATTATGCTCTAAATGAAGGGAAAGACCAAAAACCAGCATACACTAGGCCCTCCATGGAAGGGTTTGAGGACTACTGCTATATAGCCTCCCTGAATACTAATTGACACCCAGTGAGGATCATTACCTAATCAACTACTCCCATGCGTAATGATGTAACTACACCCAGCCTGCTTTGACTCAATGCCCAGAAGGTGATACACCAAAAATACTCAAAAACACACAACACAGTTTAAATAATATAAACAATAATACATATAATAAACAATAATACATCACACCATCAATTACCTTCCAGGACAGCCTTATCTAGTCCTGGCCGTTGTGACAAAAGTAAATAAAGTGTTTGCCATCTGTAGGTTTTAGCTAGTTAGAATACCGGTGAGGTATTTGTGAAGTTTGACTGTGTACACAAACATGTGTTCATTTCATCAAGTCAAGGCTGAACAATATATAATATAATGGTAAAGAGAAGCTAACCAGCTAGGAGTCTAAATACCATGCTCTTTGAATATGCTTGCAAGGTAATACTATTTAATAGCCAAATAAACATTTTAATAAAACAGAAACTGTCTTGTTCTGCCTCAAAGTCGGACAGCTTAGAAGCACTGTCCCACACAGCTGTCCCATAAATATAATCAGACAATCACAAGATGATTTGTTCTGACTGTTTTGCATTTGTGGGCAGCATTGATGTTGCTAGGACTATTTTAGGGGGAGCCCTAAATAGTTTTTTAGCCCCTCCAAATAAATGTAATTTATTAAGTTGATTGACGCTTGATGGTGTTTATCTCCCAACCCACCCATGCTATAAGCTAAAGCTTGGTACCATTGGAAAATAATGAGTGGTAGATTTTCTATGCGGGTTAATCTAAGCCGGAGTTTTCTCAAATCTTTTGATATTGACCTGTTTGTAAGTCCCCCAAACATTGTCACCCTGGTTCAGGAGGGAATATGGATTTTACAGTCTTATTCTTCATGGTTTACATGCATTTACCCATAATAAACTAAAAAGTAAACATATGTTTTTTTGGGGGGGATATAATGTGACATAATACATGAAAATCAATGTCTCAGAATGTTGGTTTTCATTTATTCATGTTGTAGCAAAGTCTTGTATCCAAAACTATAAGGCACTTCAATGTAGTCCAAAGTATGACCCTTTCAGAGGCCAAAAGGTCAACCTTGTGCCAGGTATACTTCAAACCCCTTAGACCTTTTCATTTAAATATTTTGTTTTTGACAATTCACTATCCTCATCATGTGGCGGCCGCTAGGTCCTGGTTGAGGCTGGTCTAACGTTAATACGGCATTTAGATTACAAACATTGTAGCTTACATGGTGACTAGAATGAACACTGTCATTCCGTATAGTGACAGACTTTCTGTGGTTCTTTCGGACAGGATTGAATATACAGTAGCTTCCTTACCATGTGCATTTTTGGTATGTTCAATCACACAATCACATTTATTTTATAAAGCCCTTTTTAAAACAGCAATCCCCCAAGAGCAAGCAACAACAAGTGATGCACAGCGGCTAGGAAAAACTACAGAGTAGGTGGAACCTAGGAAGAAACCTAGAGGCCCGTCCTCTTTTGGCTGTACCGGGTGGGGAATCTGAAGGTATACAGCCCATTGTATCAAGGTCATATTGTTTTTTCAGTGTTCATTTGTGTCCATTAATGAAGATAGGAATGGGTGGGCTGTGACCATAGTCTTGGTGTAGCATCAACACAATTTGGTGGCCTTGGGGAGGGACAAAGGGACCCTTTCTGGAGATGTACAGCTGGAGTCACCAGGCGATCACCATGTGATCACCAACACTAGTGATGTGGGCACCAGCACAGCGGGTAAGGGCAGATAGATTATATTTCATACTCTTTCATTTGTCTGTTAGCCAGCTATAAAGGTAACATTATTTGCTTGTTAACTAAAGTAGCTAATGTTAGTTATCTTTAGGTTTAACCTACATGAGGTAAAGAAACTCCACTGGTGTGATAGTGTAGGCTTCTTTAGGTTACACTGTTTATGTTATTGACATCTCAAACAAAACAATCGTAATATCACAGTAGCTATAGATGATTGTTTCTAAACAGTTCATCTTTTTGAAACCATAACATTAGTGATGATCACAATGCAATTCTATATCCCTTCATTCCTAAACCTGTAGCTACCGAACTGTAGCTATGGATATAAGAGAGTTCTTGAAAGAGAGTACCATGAAAGTTGGTACTGATTGCTCTGCCAAAGATCAGTCAGGAGAGAAACAAGGAATTTACCAGTTCAAATATACAACGTTTGAATGGATTAATCACTCATTAAGCCTTGAGTTGTTGTAAATTTGAGTTTAATAACAATAAATTGTCAAAAGAGGCAAGAATGAGAGAAAGAAGCTGCAGGCTGAAAAGTGCACATTTTGGGGCCCATAAAAACTCTCCTGGGGGAGCATGCCCCTAGACCCCCCTAGTAGAGGCTTAGCCGCCCATCCATAAATCTTCAGTGACGTCCCTGGTTGGTGGCATATTTTTCTTATTATTTTTATTGATTTGAGAGTAGAAAGCAGATGCTAGGGAGACAGGTAAGTACGGGGAGACAAAGAGGAAGAGCATAGACAGGCGTGTGTGGTCTGGAGTCAGGAGCTTAGACCACTACAGCAAGCTCCAGCACATTGTAATCATTTCTAACATAAGGCATATCTAGACTTCTAGTACTCCAAGTTTTAGTCAGAAAAGCCTATCCAGATCTTCCTTCAGCAATGTATTGTCTGCTATCTGAAACCTGAATCAGAGGTTGCTGGTAATCTGTACAGAATCTCTGTTTATAGCTCAGGCTATAAATATGTATTTTCTTCATCGTGTGTCAGGGAGAGTGTCTCCCCAGAGTGGAGCAGATCTGGCGGGGCTTTTATCAGGCCTGACTGCAGGCTGGCTAGGTCCTCTAAAGCCACAGGCAGACAGTTTTATCTGGAGAGGAACTTTACATGTTTATTGAGAGGCAGGAGGGAGAGACGATGGGGGAGTGGAGGGCAAGTTGACACAAGGTGAGCGCACGAAAAGCAGAGTGAGGTTTGAGCCAGAGAATAGGCTAAGATAGAGAAACGGAATGACGCTTTAATACGGAAGCAGTGTAGCAGTGTGGCTGTAATGTATAATACAAACTACTGATCTGTGATGTTTTGTATGTCGTCTTTTGTTGGTTTCATCACTTCAAAGGTGCCTTAAATGCACACACAAAAGAACACCCACTCATTGCGCAGCTCTGCTTAGGTTCAGGTGACGCTTCAAAAGGACAACACCACTCTGAACTGAACAAGATCTTCAGTCCTGAAATAAGTAAATAAGCTCTTTATGTTTACTCTCTGTGTCACAACGGTACATAATTGGTGAGGATCTGTACTTTCAGGGAGGCTAGCTCTTTGTGGTGCTCTGTTCTAAAGTGTGTGTGTTGTGTTTGTGAGTAAGCTGCCTGCTTTGTTCTGAACATTACTTTTTATTAATGTATGTGTACAGGTGGACAAAATAACAGAAACACCAGACGGAAAATGACTGTTGCTTTGAAGTAATGAGATCACAATTGTAAAGCAGATGCAAAGATCAAATTTGGTTGTTTGCCAATTAGCAGTACATGTCAGCTATAGAATTCAATTGCCACTTTGATTTTGGACTTTTAAATGCAACATGAACAACCTAACAGAATTCCAAAAAGGTAAAATAGTTGGTGCCGAAATTGCAAGTGCATCATTAAAAATAGTGAAGGGGACATCTGCGCTCAGAGGAGTTTTAGGTATAAAAAATGTTCTGCAGGTAGATCTGCCTTGGAGTAAGAAACCATTTAATTAGCTGATTCAAAACAGAGGGGGGAGCTCACATCATATTGCAAAATGTGCATATGACTATAATTGTATCAGTCTTTAATCATATCCAACCTTACACCTAACCTTAACCCTAACCTTAACCACACTAGAGTGTTAAAATATAATCCTGTGTTATATATATGCAAAGGGAAGTGATTAGGTTTGCATAAACCGTCACTCTCAATCAAAAGGTACAAATCATGATAGCATATGCTGACAAACTGCATCAGCAAAAAGTGGTCAGCGATAGATGGAAACTTAATTGTTTAGTGCCCAGAAAGTACAGCTTGTGAAACTCCCACCGGATTGTAACAGCATGTCTGGACCCAGTCTACAAAAACTGTTAACGTTTCAGCTGCATGTTATATTAGTATTTCTATAATGTTGCACCTTCAGGTTTCCTTGCAGCAGATTCATGTAAGAACATACTAGACCTTCCATACATTCCATAGGAATCAAGATTAAATTCAAACCTTCATGGTAAAGGTTAGGGGTTAAGGTTAGGCATGAGGTTACTAATGGTTAAGGTTAAGCATGGCATTACTGAGGTTAGGGATAGGTTTAAGGTTTGGGTTAAAATGACAAAAAAACAGACAATTGCCTGTCTACAGAAACACATGGACATTGTGCTGGAATGGAGAATACAACACACACAAAGTTTCCATCTGGATGTAAACTCACAAACACTGGAATGAAAGTCAGCAATTTTTACGTCGATCCTCCACCCTAGTAACACCTAGTAACTCTGCCACTACACACTGACCACAGTCAAGATCACTGATGGTGCTTCATACATTCATATTTTACGTAATTGCCCTTCTCATACGTTCATTTTTCACATACCGGTAATTGGGTTTTACAAAATAGTTTCCTCCAAACGTATTTCATGCGATTTAGGGCTGCCTTAAAGAACTGGAGGTTTTTCTTCTTGAAAGATGGTGCAATATTTCACTATACACAGTACAGAACATGTATGACAGCAGAATTAGTTTTGTTACGTGGTGGATCCAACCAGGGTTGGGTAGGGTGTACAAAATTATAATAATTGAAAAACAAATGTTGGACATTACATTCAATTACTATGATTAGGCAGACTTTTCTGTGCTTAAAATGTGAATACAGATTTCCTAAAACAAAATATTTTTTTAGCTGAACCACTGGTGATTCTTAGTGAAGTTCGTATTCGTTTGTTATAATGCATCATATTTACATGCAATTCAAGTTAGACTTTGATTTAGCGTTTAAATCAGTTTTTCTTTCTGAGGTAGACCGTAGATTAGACAAAAATTGTGACATTCCTGAAAAACCTGGACTACTGATCACCTTAGTGTATTTAGCTGTGTGTGCCGCCAGCTCCACATGGTGTTACGTACAAAGCTGAACTGCCTGCTGTGAAAAGTCACAGTATTTCTGTAAATTATACAAAATGAGTATTCCCCCTGTGTTGTGCCTAAGAACAGGTTTTAGCCATGGTATATTGCAAAGGTGCTGAATGGTGAGCACCCACTGGGAAATTATGCTATGTGCACTTTGTGCAGTGATTCTTTACTTCATGTCGTCATGATGTTGACATGTCGGTCTTTGCACAGTCGAAAGCTTACAGCGTAGCCTATAAATTCCGAGCACCCACTGGGAATGGTAGTCAGCAGCATGTATGTTATATTGCCCATATACCACACCTCCTTGTGTCTTAGGTCTGCTACAGTGTTTCTTGCTTCGGGATAATATTGGACTGACAATGAGTACAAAACTTGTTTATAGGTGTTTCAGTGTTGTTAGAAAAGAGGGGACATTTTGGAGGAGGGATATTCAGTATTTAATTTTTATTTATTTAACCTTCATTTAACCAGCTGAGCACATTGAGAATAGTTTCTCATTTGAAATGGCAACCTGGCCAAGATAAAAGCGCCAAAGGTGCAGAAAACATAAGAGTTACACATGAATTACACAACAAGAAGTACAGAAATAAATAAAAAAAAGAACACGTGTGTACATTTTCAGGATTAAACAATTAGTAATTTGTACAGTCAGTGCAACAAATGTCAGCATATCTAGGTAGATATTTGGTACTGTAAGTACAGTGGCGTGGCAATATACTATACACTCAATGTGACATGGGGTCTGAGAGAGGTAGATTTATGTTAATATAAAGTGGCAGTGCAAAATAACATTAGAGTTGGTGGCATAGTGGTCAAGGTTGTGGAAAGGGTGTGCAAAACCTACAATAACAGTTGAGAGTGTGCAAAATGCATTAACGGCAGAGAGTGGGTGGGGTCAGCATGTACATTGGTCTGTAAATAGATTTGATAATAAATCTTTAAAAGGTAGTTAAAGGGACAGTGGATTCAAGCTTCAATGATTTTTGCAGCATGTTCCAATCATTAGCAGCTGAGAATTGGAAGGAGAGGCAGCCTAAGGATGTGTGTGTTTTGTGGCAATCAGGGAAATATACGAGAGAGAGAGGGTTTTGCTCTAGAGATTAATGATCTTAGGTATGGTGGGGTTTAGCCTAGTAGACGTTTGTAAATAAGATGAATCCAGTGTGTTTGTCGCCGGGTGTGTAGTGAAGGCCAACCGATTAGATTATAGAGGTTGCAGTGATGGGTGTTATATGGTGACAAAACGGATGGCGCTGTGGTAGTTTGATGCAGGTCTGTAAATTACATCACCGAAGTCTAGTATTGGAAGGATGGTCATTTTCACAAGGGCATGTTTGGTAGGAAGAGTGAAGGAGGCTTTATGACGGAATAGGAAGCCAATCCTGGATTTAATTTTGGAGGGAGCAGATTGATGTGGGTTTGGAAAGAAAGTGAAGAGTCCAACCAGACTAGTTTTCTACGTATTCCATTACAGACCCGTCGAGTGTGGTAATCCTTGTTGGGCAGGCAGGTGCAGAGTGTGATCAGTTGAAGAGCATACATTTAGTTTTGTTAAGAGTTTAAAAGTAATTAGAGGCCATGGAAGGAATGTTGTATGTTATTAAAGCTTTCTTGGAGATTCTTCACCTGCAGGAAGAGCAACATCATTGATATATACAAAAAATAAAGTCGGCCCGAGAATTGAACCCTGGGGCACCCCATAGAGACAGCCAGAGGTCTGGAAAGCAGGCCCTCCGATTTAACACACTGGAAATTGTCAGATAAATAATTTGTGAAGCAGGCAAGGCAGTCCTTTGAAAAACCCAGGCTCTTTAATCTGCCAATGAGGACATTGTGACTAACAGTGTCAGGTGAAATCGTTAGACTGTTTGCTGAAAATTAAAAGATGCATAAAGTAAAGAGATTGATCAGAACCTAAAGAAATGTCAGCTGTAGTGTTGCATTTCTTTCTAGCATACCTTATGTGATGGAAAACTATGTTGACAAGACACAGTATTTGGTCTCACATTCCTTGACAACATTAAGGTTTATTCCACCAATTTGTTTTATTCATTTTCCATTTGTTTTGGTTGTGATTTGGATTATGTTTTGCCCCAGTAGGAACCGAAGAGACCCTTATGGCTTTCATTTGTGTGTAATTAAAACTATAACCAGTCAGATGTGATAAAGAAAATAATTGCATCATCATATAGCTAATGAGGCAACTGGCTGTTTACCTGAGTGTGTTTATGCTCAAACTGTGCACAGAATATCTCTGAAAAACACAATCACATTGATGGATGTCTCCTAATTATCATGACTGCTGCTGCAGAGCTGATGTGCATAACTATAGCAACCAGAAAGAGCAAAGATCTGACTAGCCAGCTGGGGGCCCTAGGCAAGGTTTGGTTCTAGGGTCCTCTGAACTTTTGGATACAGTTGCAACTGTAAAGCTAATGACTAATGCCATATTAAAATTGTATATAACTAATAATAGCTAAAACATTCAATTGGGCCCACCTAGAGGCTAGGCCGTGGCATGAGTCTTCAGTTGTTTTCCTGGCCTGATTGATACGAAAAATTGATAAAGAACAAGAGAATAATCTATGCTTGAAAAATACAGTGTATTGTATGGTAGTTTAAATTAGCTCCTAGAGTTATTATCGACAGCGTCAGATGATGTTTGGTGTCCCGGAGGCACGGAACAACTCCCTGCTGTGTGCTGCTTCTCTTTGATCAGGTAAACTGACATGGTCAGGAAGGCTATTCTTTACCTGTCAGATTGCCGTACATGCTGTGGATTTATTGCATTGATCGTGTTTAGAAACGCACTGTTTGCATTAAATCCTAGTGCAGTTTGGGCTAGAGATGGTGCATGGCTTCTCTCTGACGCATGAGCCAACTGCAGCAAGAGCTTATCTAAAATGTTAAACAGATCCCACCATCTAAAGTGGTAAGTATCAAAACACTCTATGACGCTATACATTCTTTGCTCTCTCCTAAAGGCCTGCTGGTTGTAAATAATATATACTGTACGATAAAAGTCCTGCCATGCTCTTTTAGTTGTTGTTTTCCAACTACCATTGCTGTGAAGTATTGTGTTACCATAGAAAGATGTAGAATATATGGGAAGGTGTAGCTCATTACGGGCCTTCACACAGCGTAGTGTAGGGTACATTCTTGGTTTGATGTGGCATTATATTATGCAGAATATATCATCTCTAAAACCATTGTACTCCATGCTTTATGGATTTAGATAGAGGGGAAAGAATTAGAATGGACTAGTAACCCCTGATTTTGACTAGGAGATCAATTTAGGCTGGTCTATGAATGAGGTATAAATGTATATTATGGTTCATGTAAATGTAAAAATCTAAACTACTTAACTTCCAAGATCCAGAAATACTTCCACCTCACTTTCCCAGAAAATACCGGGAAAAATGCATGTATTAAATATTTAAGTTTATTTTATTTTCACTGTTTTCCTCCATCATGGGATCTTTAGTGACCGCATAGTTACAGGACACCCGTTTAACGGGTAAATGGGTTGACATGGCGCTGCTCTGCTGCTACTTGGGCTACCTCATGCTGTTGCCTCATTGTTTTTGTTCGTTTTGTATGGTTGTATGTGGCTTTTTATGAACTTTTGGTGTTTTTGTCACAAGACTGTGCTCAAGCGCAACACAATGCTATTTTTATTGTTTTTACTGAGAGGATTGCGTGTGATCCCAATTGTTTGGCTTGTATGCCACTCCGCGCCAGTGGGCCGGGGCACTATGCCGCCCACGCTCCTGAGCTCCTGCTTCTGTGGCCCAGTCACATGCCTGCCCCTCATCTACCGAGGGAGCTACTTGCCCGAAGTCCGATGGCAGGTTGCAGTGGACGGACACGGAAGAAGGGGAAACGCAGCGGAGTACGACAGAGACTTTGGAGAACAGCACACAGACCACCGCTGTCATCCATGCTTCTCTGCAACGACCGGTCGCTGAAGAGCAAAGTTGAGGAGCTCAACACTAAGATTTCTACTGTGTATCATGCCATGAGTCATGCCTACTTGTCTTCACTGAGACGTGGCTGCAGTAGGACGTGCCTGACTCATTCATCTCTTTGGACGGCTTTTCACTTGTGTGTCCTGACAAGTGCGGCGGTACCTGTGTGGTGTTCGCAGTTCATGACGAGAGAGTCAGTCTGCAACCCCAACATTGAACTGACATGTTTAAGCCTAAGACCCTTTTATCTCCCACACAAATTCTTATATTAATCACTGTTTACATTTTGCCCAGTGGAAATGCTGCAAATGCAGCTACTGCAATAGCAGACTGTGTTCACACACTCCTGAAGCCCCGTGCTTTATTTTAGCTGATTTTAATCATTGTAAACTTGAGCCTGTTTTACCAGGGTTTAATCAATATATGGATTGTAATACCAGAGGTAAAAATATTCTTGACAAATGATATGGTAATGTCAAGAATGCGTACACCGCTAAGGTAAAACCCCCTGTAGGATTTCCTAATCACAATGCCGTCCACCTAATACCCATGTACACGTCCTTGCTTAAAAGCAGCAAATGACAGGTTAAAACTGTATATATTTGGGATGATGGCATTGAAACTTTAAAAGGCTGTTTCTCCTGTTCCAACTGTGAACTCTTTCATATCCTGGAGTTAGAGGAGGCCTCAAATACTATCATAGATGATGCCATCATTGCTGTGACACATATTATTAACAGACATCTAGAGGATTCTACCTCATATGCAAGACTCCTTTTCATTGATTTTAGCTCAGCTTTTAATACGTTGCAGCCACATTAATTAAGAGGCTGAAGGATTTTAAAGTACATCCCCTTATTATCAGATGGTATCATTCCTTTATAACCAATTGTAGACAGCAGGTCAGCATTAATGGGTCTCTATCTGAACCTATTATTTTCAGCACAGGAGCCCCCCAGGGATGAATGTGTCAGCTCACCTGTCATTTTCACTTTATACACACACATGAGTGTAAAAGTTTTTGTCTAAATAATCATGTCATAAAATTTTCTTGACACTACAATTTTATCTCTGCTGAAAAAGAACTGTGACCCGTCTGATTATTTTATGGAAATCCAAAAGTTTTTGAATTGGTGCGACAATAACCGTTTGCAAGACTAAACACATGGTGTTTGAGCCTCGTGGAGTCGGGAACCACAGGTCTGTGGTCATCCACAACCAAACCATCACTCAGGCCCACTCATTCAAATATCTTGGTGTTTATTTTGACGAGTCACTAACCTGGAGCACATGCCGACAGCCTCTGTTGCAGACTGCAGCAATGGCTGTTTTTTTACGTCGTTTGCGAATTCATGGCGTCAATAAAAAAATGTATGTTGATATTTTATCAAGCAGCCCCGGAAAGCCTGGTCAGGTACGGTATTACAGCTTGGTTTGACAACTTCTCTGTGCAGCTGAAAACAAAACTGTTACAATTGATTCTTACTGCCTGGAAGATCATTAGTGTTAAAGAGCACCTATCCATGCAAAGTATTTATCAACAGGCTTCGTTGCGACAAGCAAATAGAATTAGTAGCGACACGTCTCACGTTCTGTACACAGAATATGAGATGCTGCCATCCTGTAGGCAGTGTAAAGTTCCTCGTTGCAGACTTAATCTATTCAAAAACCCATTTATCCCAGTGTCTATTAAACTCCTGAATAACCACAAGTAAAAGGCAGAATAGGCCTGCATGTCGATGGATATTTATAATTGTTGTATTTGTGATCTCTGTTTCATTTTAAGTAATGTTCAACTAATGCATTGCATGACACCATGTCGGGATTTATACACCATTAGGACCATAGTTGCCTGGCATTGTACAGTATCTGTTGTTTGTACATGCTGTCTGTGGGACAATAAAGTTAATCTTGAATCATTATTAAAATGTTTGTCTAGCTTAAAGGAGCACTCCACCCCTCAAACACCTCAAAATTGTTTTACAGGTCACATTTCTGATATTATAGTCACTAATAACACCTTTTCAGTTTATTCTGACGTTCCCAAGCTGGCCACCGTAGGTTTGCGTTTTATATGTTAGTGACGTCACTGGCAAAATGTTTGAAACTACAGGGGAGGAGCTCAGTTGACTTCCAATCCTGTTTACGTCATGAACCTGAATCGAGTTGATTGGATAATACAACTGCATACTTTGTGCGTGAAAGCAAGGATAGATGTTCTTCCAGATTTAATGAACACTTAGTAAAATAACAAACCTACGCCGTATTATGGCTCTGTAGTCACTTATGGGCGACTGGTGCCCAAAACAAAAACAATACTACAAGGCTTAACCACTCAGTCCATTACATGGACCAGTCGACATAACAAGATCAACATTTACATATAGGTATAGCTCTAATTAATTAATTAATAGTTGTGTACAACATTTACATAATTATATATATAAATATATATAGAGTTACCTCCTCTGGACATTCACTCACAAATCCATAATGCAGTGGAAACATGAAGCCCAGTAGCATAATAAAGTCCAACTGAAAAACCGAGATAGAAAACCCACGGCAACAGTTCTTCAACAGAAATCACATATAACAGATAACAATGCCCGACACCTCTCTCTAGTGGGGCCAGCGTTATATATTGACAACTAACTAACTAATCGAACAAAGCTGAATGCAATCATCAATCAGACCTACAAGATACTAGACTAAACTAACCCAAACCCTATCCTAGCAATAGCCAAAATAGAGAGAGGTGTCACATGTACTTAAAGGGACAGTCCAAATAAACCACAGTGTCTAGCCACATGGAAAATATATTACAGAACAGAAAAACACATTGTTTTAAAGGATTCCATTACTCAGTCTCTGTTTACACCAGCTCTTCCTGAGCCACGGCTGGACGTGACAGCTGATTACCATCATCTGCCTGGCTGGAGGTAGCATATAAAGCTACATGTGATTGTGTAAATACTCGGAGGAAGCGACGTAAATTGAATAAAAATGCCTTAAAAAATACTGCCAACTCTGCTTGTATACATTTTGTGGGATTTGTTAATAAAATATCGACCAAAAATCGGTTATAGTTATTCGTGAGTAGCTAACTGGCTAACAGATTAGATTTCTGGGGTGTTCATTCAACCACTCAGCCTACCTGGAAGTAGCCATTAGCTCCAATGGAGCTAGTTGTGATTGTGTAAATACTTGGAGGAACAGACATAAAATTAAAAATGATCTATGGCACATTCTAATTAAATCTGTATCTAATGAAGCGATGTAGGGCATATACCCCTGGGATGATATTGTGACCGGTAGTAAATATTACAAATTGGGGTGTATAATTTCTAGCTAGTAGCCAATATCTGACGTTCTTAGGTTTCGATTTGATTCATCAAACACATCACTTTCTTCGTGAGGAGACTTGTGGATGTGGAGCATTGTGGAGGACGGAAGAGGAGGACGGAAGAGGAGGATGGAAGAGGAGGACGGAAGAGGAGGACGGAAGAGTACGCTGGGGTTTTTTGTTCGCTGCTTCTCCTGAAAATCTTTAAATTGTGCTAATATAGTTTGATTGCTCTTCTAGTTCTCCTGTGCTATTTTCCTGTACTTTTTTTGGGGACTTTGTATCCTACGTTTCACCCACTTACACCGGTGGGGAAGCTAGGTAACAAGGTACCTACCTACTTCAGACGACTTCCAGATATCAACCTTGTTCCACCTAGAAAAGGGCTCTCTGGATTTAACCATCATATCGCCTCATCATACAACTGCTCTCGCTTACACCACCATTCCAGTACTTGGTGCTAATGTTGTCTGCTAACGTTGTCTGGCTAGCATCCCTCCTCAGTCTGTATGGTGTTTAGCTATTCCAGCTCGCAACAAAAATGTAATCCCGCAACCACACCTGGATTTAACATCTCCATCATTAAAGAACTTAGACTTCTTCCATGCCCTCGCTACATTCATAGAGGCTCTGGTCAAAAATTAATCTTCCATAACCAGCCATGCTGCTTTGCTACAAATAATTTCCAGCCAAGGAAGAAAAGTATGGTCTCAGTTCATGAGCAAGGTCTTATTACCTATCTAGTGTGCTACTTCATAAAGGTGATGTAGGAATAGGGTGAGATTTGACATGCACCCAAGGATTTTGCTATAAAGTAGCATATTGCTCAAACACAAAAAAAGCTAAAAGGGTACCAAAAGCCATTAATTCTAGTGGAAATTATAGCGATTTTCCTTTAAGATTCTCATCTCATCTGGGAATAATGTAGAGGAATCAGTCACAAAGATGAAGTTTTGCCGGGGCTGGATATTTCAAGACAACGACCCAAAATACTGCTCAAAATCTAGTCTGGCATTTATTCAGAGGAACAAATACAATGTTCTGGAATGGCTATCCCAATCCCCAGACCTGAATATCATTGAAATTCTGTGGGGTGATTTGAAGCGAGGTGTCCATGCTTGGCAACCATCAAACTTAACTGAACTGGAGATGTTTTACAAGGAGGAATGGTCCAAATTACCTTCTTCCAGAATCTAGACACTCATTACAGGCTACAGGAAGCATCTAGAGGCTGTTATTTCTGCTAAAGGAGGCTCAACTAAATATTTGTGATATTTCTGTTTGGGGTGCCCATATTTATGCACCTATCTAATTTCGTTTTGATGCATTTTGCAAAGTCCAATGACCCTTTTTTTACTACCGAAATATTACTGTGTCCTTCAGTTATTTGAACGATCAAAATGAAATTGCTGATCCAAACACCCAATTATTAATAAATGAAAATCATGGAAATTGTCAGGGGTGCCTACACTTTTGCATACGACTGTATATAAACACATATATCCATGTGAGTGTGAAGTGTAGTGCAGAAACAAACATCTCAGATTTTGGAAGGTTTGAATGGATGCTTTGTCTTGATCATTCAAAGCTGAAACCATTAACCACACATGTGCACCATATCCTCTGACAGAGGTAAAGGAACACATAATACCAAAGCCACTCTCCACCCCCTCATTTCCAGTCAATCACTGATTCCCTGGCTTTTTCTTCACCTTTTTAAGGAGCCTGACTGACGGCGGCTGTAAGGAGAAAATCTGGGATGGTGCCAGAGATGACACAGTGGTGTTGATCAGGTTCTTATGCTTTACCACATCCCCATTAGGCAACTTGTCAATTACCAGACAGGCTCAGAGGAGATAAGTGGACTGGACATCAACAGTGGATGAGAAGGAAAGCGAAGATTCTGCATGATAGAGACACAGTGTGCATCTTAATCTACACAGTGTAATGGGTGTATTTCATATTTGTGCAAAGGGGGATTAAAAAAAATGGTGAACTGAAAGAAAAATATAACCAATGTTAACGTCCCTTTCTCATCCTTGCCAGTCTGTTTAAATGTAATAGTTCTTCCTATTGGCCCTCACAGACGTTTTTCAAGTACACATTTACTGCGCCTGGACACAAGGGCACAAGAGCGAGTTTGATATTGGGGAGACATTATATATTTTTCTCAAATTGTTCTTATTATAGGTGGGGGGGGGCATTTTTGCCATCCTCTAACATGAGGAGGACAAGCCGTCACCCCCCCTTGCCACCCGCTCCTATGCCCCCTGCCTGGACAAATGTCTGATTATGACCTTTATCTGCTGAGATCAATGTGGGCCTGATAAGATCCTGAGGAGCATTCATTTTAGACTTGAAAATGTGTGTATATTATGCACGCGCTTCAATTGACTCAAGCTTTAATTAGCTGAATCAGGTGTGTTAATTAGGGCTGGGTAGAAACAGAATTATGCACACCGGAGTCCCTAAGCCAGGATTAGCAAAGCTTGCGTAAGTATTGTAGTGCCCAAACTATTAGTTGAGATGAGAGTGTATATGGTGTTAGTAAAGGTATAGTATCAGTATGTATTGAAGCTTTGACCAAATTACAAAAATTGTTAATGGAAAAAAAAATGCGTTAATGGAAAATGTGAGGCTTGTCATTAGTTTATCCATCCTGAAGCGTGATGGACAGCAGCTGTAGGAACAGAATGATTAAAGGCTAGACGATTGGCTGAGTGGATGGAGAACAGCAGGATGACTGACTGACAGATCGGCCAATTGGTGGCAGATAAACGGTGGAGGTGGGACCATAAGTCATACCTAAGTTAGAGTCCGTCGTTACAGTTAAAGATTTATTTGTCTGAGGTAAATATGCAGAGTCGCTGTGCCAGGCAGAGTGGGCTACTGTGAGAAGTTAAAAGCAGCTCAAAAAAGACGGACCGCAGCGCTGCCAGCCATATGTAAACATGTCAGAGTGGAAGCTTTTGCCAAAGTACAAATTTTAAATAGATTATTTCAAATATCTTTTTCACTGGTAAATCCATTGAGATGAAAAAATCTCTTTGACAAGACATGTCTGTGTTTACACAGTCCTCAATAGCAAGCAAGACATGAACAAGTATGGCAGACAAAACATAGGCCTGTGATTTCCCTGACGGCTTAGCGATGTAACATGAATCATTTCCAAATATTTGAATGAGAAAAATATAAAAGACTCGCTCTAAGGTAGATGAAGATATGTTGTCCTTTCCAAACTTGCCCGGCAGACAGGGGTACATGCCATTTATCAGATTTGAAAGGAATCTCTAGCTCTGCTGAGGAGCTAACAGCACCTTGGTATGTTTACTGTAAAAAGAGCAAATGAAGTGTGAAGGTGAGACTGGAGAGGCTCACACCGCTCTCTTCCCCTTACAGCTCTGAGGCAGCCGAAAATCCCAATGTGAGACATTATATACACACACAAACACACATTGAGAGACACAGAAGTGCATATAATTTAGACCCAGGAAGAGTGTCAGAGGAACCTAAAAACCCACAACACAGGCCTTCTCTAATGTGCATCCTGAGCGTTTTATTATCCTGACTGGACTGTTTGATGAAGTTGTTGTGGCAGATCGGTCAGCAAGACAGACTGTGAAATATATGACTCATAAACAATGTAAAAGTATTTATTAAGCGCACAGTGCAAATTCATTTTGCACTTCTAACTAATTTATAGCTACAGGACGCCATCTGAAGAGTTCCAGTGTTGGTATTCATCATTGTTGTGTGCATTTCATTAAAACACACTGCACCAGGTTATGAGTTACGGTTCTGTGATGGTACTGTGAAAATATTTGTCCATTATGAAACCATTTCAGGGAGATGAAATATAGATTGAAACACACATGTAATTCAGAGTTCGAACAATATGTGTATCATCATTTTTATAGCGTCTGTCTGTCTGTCTGTCTGTCTGTCTGTCTGTCTGTCTGTCTGTCTGTCTGTCTGTCTGTCTGTCTGTCTGTCTGTCTGTCTGTCTGTCTGTCTGTCTGACCAGTCATCTGTCCTGTCAGGTTCACTGTGTTGCTGGCACATCTTGTTATTATCTGCAAATCTATCTCCCTGGGCTGACAGAAAATATAATGTTCCCCTGAAATGACAGCCTGGGCTTTTGCAATAGGCACAGATCATCCTATACTGGGAATTAATCTAAACTTGGACAGTAGAGGGTGAAGATCTACACCTATAGCTGGAAAGTGGAGAGATACTCACTATTATTATTCTCAGCCTAGTCCTCTGTTCACCCCCACGTCAATACTTTAAGTGCTGGTTTGATGCCAATCCCTCATGGACAGATCTACAAACCCTATCAATTTGTGTCCAATTAAGGCCTAGACAACCAGGTTACTGGAGTTCCTCCCTAATCATTGGCCTTAATTGATTAATCAAGTACAATGTAGGAAGAAACGCCAGCAGACACACTGACCACAATGCAATGAGGTTCAATGAGTTTGACACCTGCGTGCTATAGGTTTCAGGATTGGATTGAAACCAGTGTAAATCATTTTTATATTATTTTAAGTCAGTTGTCTCTCTAAGCTGCAATATGTTTTTCTAAACCTAGCATACTGCGTAGTTGAAGTTGAGTGGGATCATTTCACCAAAGTTTTAGCAAAGAATTTTGATAATAAAATTGTATATAATTTGGTTAAAAGATATATTGCCTATCACAATTCCCGAATCTGATATGACATTGTGTGTTTTGTCTTTCTTTAAGGTTGATTGACACAGCAATGAG
Source organism: Umbra pygmaea (assembly GCA_016801145.1). Classification (NCBI taxonomy): domain Eukaryota; kingdom Metazoa; phylum Chordata; class Actinopteri; order Esociformes; family Umbridae; genus Umbra; species Umbra pygmaea. The sequence goes on along the minus strand of JACXGM010001893.1, from coordinate 5,052 downwards.
GCTCCAGTTAAACAGGATTGTTAAATGATTGGCTGACTGATGTCAACACTGCCTGTATCCAGTGCTTTCCATCCCAGGCAGAGTATTTCCGGGGGCAAGTTGCACCAGCTGGTTATACATACTGTAGGTTACAGTACACAATACTCACAAATATACATTCCTGCAGTCGTATACCGGTAAATTATTTTTGTTAATTTAAATAGAATGGGGCAAAAAGAACATAAATGCCAACTAAAGAGCTTATCATGATTCCAATGTCACAGCTTATGTTGCAGAAATGCAGTCATTCCTTTGGGGAATTAGTTTTCAGGTGTTTTTCAGGTAAAGACATGAACACTTCCAGTGTTCAACACTTCTATTAACTGCAAACCGGCCCCATGGTTTAACAACACCCCTCACTCGATCGCCCAAAGTACTGTATAAAATGGTTACACAAGCAAATAAGTGGAAATAAAGGCGCTTCATACAAACAAAAAAGAAGTATGAAGGCAGCAAATGTTAATAGCTACAATTAATCAACTGACTAGAAGGAGATTGGATCAGCACATAACAAGGCCCAGTATTAATTGAAAACAAACAATAGACTCAAGTAAGAATTCTGGATTGTTCTGAAGCCGAAAAAGAAAGGTAATTCACATAAGCAATCAGTGCTGTGCTACAATATTTGTATGTTCATGTATTCTATTTTAAACAATGTTCAAGCATGTTGATTTGGATTAAAACCTTCACAAAAGACGTATTTAAACTCCCAGAGGAGCTCACTCAATACCGGAAATACAAGTTTTCCTCACAGATTACAGTATCCTCCGACGTTCTCCCATTGCATGATTTTTTTACTGCATGCATTTCCTGACAATGTTTTTTTAGTCCATGACATTGAAATAATTATTTTACATTTACTAACCTAGTTTTTGTTGAGAGGTGATATTGTTTTGCACACTTTCACCCACGTAAAGGCCTATTCCTGATTTATTTAACTGTCAGCTGAACTGTAGTAATATTGACAGAACCACTTGTTTTTCCATCATGGCCCAGTTTTATCAATCACCTCTGACAAAGTGAGATTTAGCTTAAGGTAATGTTTGTTTTTCTTTTGAATGAAGATGGTGACAGTATAATAAATGTAAAATATAAGGCCTCTTCTATATCTAATAAAATAATGAATTATAGCATATGTATTCACAATAATACACTTAATTTCTAGTGCCATTCTAGTGTCACACATATAGCGAAAATCAAAAAGGAAATAATTAAACAATCCAGAAAAACAATTAAAGCATATCCAATAGATGTTCATTTCAGAACTGATATTACATTTTCTATAAGGTCCACTGACAGTAAGGTTTCCAGTATGGTTCTCTGAAACACCTTGGCTGAAAAGGCTAAAAGACCCCAAATCAGTTTCTCTATGGCATCGCTTTGAAGGACTGGCCTGGCTCCGCCCTCCTACATACTTCATTTTCCTTCATTACTTTGTCTGGGTTTGCAGCATATTCCCTGGTTTTCTCCGGACAATTTTTTACCCGTCCAATCAGCGAACAGAGGGAGTGGCTGAGAACGATGAGGTTGATGTCCGGCGCTAGTTTGAGTGTAGTACGTCCCGACCAAACGTTAGCGTTTGGTTATGGCAGATCCAATCATTTTAAACTTCAACAGAGTACCCGGCTTCAAGGTAGTTAACGCTTGTCAATGGAGAGTGGCCAGACTATCTGCACAAATAAAATGTAAGTACAAGTATCTGGTAGGACGAGGATATTGAAGGACCTGAATTGGTTCAAACTTGAACTAATATTTTCTTGCATCTTGATCCAGGCCTTAAACAGAGACTGCAGTCCTGAAAGTATGTGCCACAGTTGCAGACGAGCAGAGAGCCCTGTCACCAATTCTTTTTAGTTTGCAGGGTGACAGACCTAGAAAATTGTGTCGACTTGAATCAGTGACATCAGAGAATGTCAGAACTCAACAAGGACCCACGCTCCTCTCCATTACTCTTCTTCTTTTTTTACCCAAACAGGTTTAGCCAAAGCCAAGGCCATTTTAGAAGAGGCATATTCCCGCCTCATAAGTCTGAGTTAATGGTCTACAGCTTGACAGCAGGCATATGATAGATTCTGATTCAGCCAGTGAGCGAGTGAGAATCCCAGGGGAAATTAATGAGCGAGAGAGCAAGCATCATGCAGCAGTAACATACCAAGCTTAACTAACCACCAACTAGCACACTAACTATAACGTCAATAGACTTAAAGACTCAGAAATCCAGTATTACCTCCTCTGTATGTAGAATCCATTCTTTTAAAAGCAAGACAGCATTGCAATATATTGTTTTAGTAGTTTTGTTCAGCAATGTATAAAATGAGAGTCAAGAAGGTCGTTTAACATCCCATCTGAAGGATGGCACCCTACACAGGACAGATGTCCCCTTCACTGCCCTGGGGCATGGAGATTTGGTCTTTAGACCAGAGAGAGGAGTGCCCCCTATTGGCCCTCCAACACTACTTCCAGTGGCACTCTCCCACCCGGGGCCCAACCAGGCAAGACCCTGCTTAGCTTCAGAACAAACCGGCAGTGGGTTGCAATGAAGAAACTATGTTGCTATAAAATATACTAATCAAATTTACACATTAAAATATCAATGTAAGGTTTTATTTTACCTTAGGAAGGTATTCAAATCTCTGTTATGCCTAAATGATAGTTGCAAATTACGTCAACATATTTAATGTAATGTCATATCATATAATTTAGAAACAAGGACAACAATATTTAGAGGGATGAATGGTCATCAGACTCATAGCTTATTTTTGGTAAGATAATAGTATCCTAAACATTTAAATAGTGAATTTATTAAATTATATTTTCTCCACCAGTATGAATAAAAAATTAAGAAAACAATTTGCTTTTGTAGTCATTGTGTCATGTGATCTCTTGGCCCAGGCTCTCAAAAGCTATCCAATCACGGCTCTCATGCTGTTGAAGATGAGATGAATATGCCCATAAATGGGCAGTCTTAAGCTAAACGCACTTTGGGGAAAAATGACCCTCTGATTCTGGATAAAATAAGTTCATACATTCAAACTGAGAATACCATTCATAGTACAAGAAATAAGAACTTCTCTTTGTGGGGTGATGAATTTACACCAGTGTTTCTTAAACCTTTTTCAATATTGTACCCCCTTTGAATTGCCTTTTAAAACCAAGTACCCCCTGACCAGCGTCAAGTACCCACTGACCAGCGCAAAACATTTTTTGTAAAAAAAAAGTCTATATAAAGAGGTACAATACAGCGCCGGCAGTGATAGATTCACTACAATTCATTGCCGTGCCATGTCAAAAAGAATTTCTCTGTATTGGATGATGTATGTTATTCGATGCACATGATAAATAAACTTGACTTGACTTGACTTGACTAAACAACAACCTTTTAAAAAAATATATTTAAATGCTACATTTATGCATTTGTACCACTATTTTCTTGTTCACTGGCCTTGGTTCATGCTTGCGCTGTCCTTGTTCAAATGCAAGCACTTTGTTCTGCGTTACTTAAAAAACAAATCACGTCTGGACTTCTTTGGAATTTGGTCCAGCTAGTCAAAGCACTCTGGTGGAGATTAGCCTTCTTAGAGAAAAGCTTTGTAAACATCTGTCTGTAATAGTCAAGGAAGCCATTATGAGGATGACAAATTACATAATAACAAAAAAATTAATCAGAATACTTGGGCGATTATTAAAAAGTGATAAAGCACTGTTGAGCTCAAGAATTAGTAACTGCCTGGCAGACCAAGTAATCCCTCTATATTGGATGAACAAAGAATGCTCACCATAATGAGAAAACTAAAACAGTTTTAGTACTGCAGTATCTCTGTGAGGTAGAATCCAGTAGTTAGCTCCAAAAATAGGATGGCTAAAATGTAGAGAAAAGAGCATGCAGTTTTCTGAGAAAAGGTGTTTTAAAAAGGTGAGATAACGAAGACCATGTACTAGAGTGATGGGAAGAGAAATTGGTTTGGAAAAAACTGCCAAATACCCACAGCATTCTGCCTTATCTGTGAAGAATGGTAGATGAGATGTTATGGTTTGGGCATGTATGGCTTCCACTGACCAGGTCTCACCTGTCCTTCTTGATAATGTAAATTCTGACGGCTTTACGAGAAGAAATTCTGAAGTGTAGAGAAACATCTTGTTTGCTGAAATACAGGTAAATGCCTTCAAAACGTTTCAACAGCGCTTTATCATGCAAGCAACACAGTGACCCCCAAACATACTGCCATAGCAACTAGGATGTTTTTCAAGACCGTGAAGTGGACAATTCTTGGTTGGCCATATCCATGGAGACTTTAGGCAAAACACAAAAAGCAAACAACAAGGCTTCAGTAGAGGTGTAAAAACGTGTGCAATAAGGAGTAGTTTGAGACAATGGCAAAGGATGCCAACAGCCTAGAAATTTATGCCGGTGTTTCCGATACTGTGAGATACACTGTTAAGCTTACGGTGGGTGTGTAATTCTAATTATTTAGCGACAGAGAATAGCTAGATAATAGCACATTTGTAATTCCAATTAAATTTTTCTACAGTGATAGATAGCTAAAAGAAAAAGCATCTACTGTATTGGTGCACCACCTTTAAACTTTTTGTCTTATTTTGTCTGTTGAATCAGACCCAGCTAGCATAGAGCTGGCGGGACACAGGCGGACCAGCAGAGGCAGAGCTGGTGGTCCGCAAGGCGGTTTGCTCATCGTTTAACCAGCGGTCCACTGGCGGCCAAGAGGTCCACCGGCAGGTGAACAGCGTTTTAGACCTTGAAAAACAGTCTAAAGTAAAAAAAAGAGAAGCTTTTTTCTTTAATATATATTTTAGAGCTGAATTCAATTTTGAATTATAAAATAAACTTAACTGTGTTTGTATTGCATTTGAATGTTGTTGTAACCAAATTTGTAAATAGTTTAAAATATTTTTCATTAGATAGATATCTAGAACATAAGCCTAGCCTAGGATATAGCCCGTATACGCAGCCCTGGAACAACAGTATGAGTGCGTAGGATTCCCAGAGGACCTCTG
>JACXGM010001892.1:13176-50802 GCA_016801145.1 Umbra pygmaea | reverse complement strand
ACACTTGTTGTATACGAGCTAGGAGACATACATAAAACATATTTTTTGAGAGGTAGGTTAAATAATAAAATAAATGTATGAGGGATCTGGTGGCTGATGACTCAATATGTTCCAGTAGTCACAATGACTAGTGATTCAATATGTTCCAGTAGTCACAATGACTCTAGTGATTCAATATGTTCCAGTAGTCACAATGACTGGTGATTCAATATGTTCCAGTAGTCACAATGACTCTAGTGATTCAATATGTTCCAGTAGTCACAATGACTCTAGTGATTCAATATGTTCCAGTAGTCACAATGACTCTAGTGATTCAATATGTTCCAGTAGTCACAATGACTAGTGATTCAATGCCAGTCCAGAAGAATGACTCTAGTGATTCAATGCCAGTCCAGAAGAATGACTCTAGTGATTCAATGCCACTCCAGAAGAATGACTCTAGTGATTCAATGCCAGTCCAGAAGAATGACTCTAGTGATTCAATGCCAGTCCAGAAGAATGCTGGAGAATTGACCACAAGATAAGTAAGGTCCCGACAACTGCATTTAAAAATAAATGTCTTTAAAGTTATTAAGTTGATATGTAGTTCACTATAGGGCACAGCATAAGCTAATTATTGACAGCTTTCCCAAATCATAAGTCTGCTATGCTATTACATATTGATAATGTAAACAACCTTGTGTATCGTTACAGTAGCAGTTACAATGTTAATGTAGTGCTAGTCATTTGTCCTGCATTAGTTATTGATTAGTTTTGCATGAATTATGAAACTATAATGAAAATATTCAGTAGTTCTCTGGGAAGCATTAAAAAATATTAGTTACTGATTCGTTAATAGTGAACTACCACTTTCATCTGTGCACTATTACTTACTAATTTGTTAATCAGAGTTTCTTGTTAGTTAATAGTAGTTACTACATTATTAATAATGTGTTACTCATTTGTTCCTGTGTAGTTATTCATTAACAAAGGATCCTTATTCTAAAGTGTTACCATATTTCCTATCTAACTATCTGACCTCATATTGATCATTATCCGTGTGTGTCTGTAAACAGCTACGGAATGAAAAACTAGAGCGACCCGGGAAAACTTAATCGCTACCCGCGATACTCAGAAAACAGTGCGTAGGCTACCTAGCTTGAACTGGGTGCGTGATAAAGGCAGAAACATAGAGCAGGCCGCAACAAGATAGCTTATGTTCCCATTAATAACTCCACCGAAGATCTTCTGGGAAATGATTTAGAACGTCAGACGGACAGAACTTAGTAAAGTGAATAATATTTAATTCCAGATAAAGGGCATCGAAGTACACGCTTTAACCGGACACAGATTTATACAATACAATACCAAGGATTACATGACGTCTACACTTCTAAACTATGATCTACGATTTAAGCATGTCTTATACCGTTCAGTCTATTACAACATTTATTTAACACATTTGCTATGGCACGCACTGACGTGGGCCAGGAGAGTAGTTAGAGAAATCTCATCTGTTTAACCTTAAACAAAGACTTATATTTTCCCTCGAGAGGGGACGCCCACAACTCCCGCTGCATACGAAATACAGATAAGTTCACTAGCTGGAATTGGAGAACAAAAGAGTACATTAACAATTAGATTATGCGTCGCCTCGGCGCATCCGGGCTGTAACAAATGGACTGGGTTAACATTTGACTATCTTCCAGATGGGGAAGCTAGCAGTTGTCTTCTCCTAGAAACCCCGTGGAGACAACATAAGACCTGTACAACCTTTTACAAGTAGTGATACCAAACTCCCTTTATGGGTGGATCAAAACCAAAATCACATATGAACAGGCTTAAATGTGTGACATACATTGGGGTTTGCCCCCTTTCCATGAATCTTAATTCATCCCAGGAAATCCTTTGTTAGATGAGGAGTGATGGGAAGCCAGCTATTGAATGAGTCTTTATTTGGTCCTATAAACATTAATTTCCCACTACAAAACACCATAAACAACAATTAAATACAAGAGGGCGCAATCCGCCCATTCCTAAACCTGTGACATTAGCAGTGCGAGAAACAACACAGTGTTGCAAAAATAAACATACACAGGGTACAAAATATATCAAGCACTCAGAGAAAAAACAATATGTGTAGATGAGGTACATTTAAAGAAGTACGGTAGTTCAAATATGCTGTGGCAAAAGAGCATTGGGTAACAAGACACACATCCGACACAAGAGATTAACATGTGCAGTGGTCTGAGAGTAGCACTGACAGATGCTTTTTGAAATCAGTGAGGGAGCTATGAGACTGGTGTTATGGTACCTAGAAAGTGTTGTTTCTTACTCATATGTACACAGCATAGAGACTGTAGTTCACTGATGGATTACTGTCTCTTGAGCACTAGCGGGCTTAAGTTACCATCATACAAAACTGGCAATTTCCTGAAACCTCAGGGGACCATGTTAGCATGGCAGGGTTAAAATAATAACAGTAGTAATACAATTAAATCTCTTATCTTGACAGCGTCTTGCTGCGCCTCAAATTCAGAGAAATTCCTCAGGCTGGGTGGGTTTTGGCCTTGCCGTGCTGCGATGAGAAATTAAAAGATTCTCACAGCACAAGAACTGTAATCACTAAGAGAGCTAGTCAGTGGTGTAGTGAAGCCTAGTAGACTGAGTATACAGCACTGTAATATTGCCAGAAAGCATTAACAGCAAGGTGACGGTGCCCGTTTTAAATGTGTTTAAAACAGTAACATGGAACTTGAAAGGATCAAAAAGCATTGAGATACACCATGAAATGTTCTGGTCAACATTACTTGTACAATGAACATGTACATGTACAATATATTTTGAAATAATTAGAAATATACCTACTTTGTAGTATTAAGGTATTTTAAAAGTATATTCAGATGTATTCAACAACAAAAAACTTTTCAACTTAAAATGTAATTCCAGAGGATTCCAGACAATTAGTATTGTTGGTATAGTTGGAAGTTTATTTGTCACATGTATGCAGATGTAATTGCATGTACAGTGAATATCGTGTGCCACGACTCAATGCAGTTTTCATAAAAATAATAAAAGCATTAACGTACATGTCTATACATAGCCAGCAGCATAGAGCCCTGTATTGCACTGCTGGTTTGATTCTAAAGCTAAGCAGGGTTGGGCCCGGTTAGTCACTGGATGGGAGATTAATGCTGCTGAAAGTGGTGTTGTAGGGGGCACTCTTAGTAGGGGGCACTCTAGGGGGCACTCTTCCCTGTAGGGGGCACTCTTAGGGGGCACTCTTCCCTCTAGTCTGGGGACATCTTCCATGTGTAGGGTGCCGGCTTTCGGTTTGGGACATTAAACGGGTGTCCTGACTCTCTGTGGTCACTAAAGATACCATTGCACTTATCATAAGAGTAGGGGTGTTAACCATGATGTCCTGTTTCCAATCTGGCCTTAATACCACCATGGCAACCTAATCATCCACAGCTTTCAATTGAATGAGCGTTCAATTGGCTCATTCATTTTTTCTCTCCCCCCACTTCTCCCCAGGGTGTTTCTCCAAATTAGAATATGTTCTCAGTCAACTTGCCTGGGAAAATAAAGGTAAACAAAGCCCTCTGAACCATCATACTGTGGTGTATATTGGCTGCACATCAGTACTTTACCAGTCAATAGTGATTTACTCTAAGAAATAATAAAAATTAGAAAAACAAATTTGCCTGCTCACTTCATGTTTTCTTAAAAAATTGTACATCTATTACCAATTCTCCAGGGGTATGTAAACTTTTGAACACAACTGTGAGTAATTGTGAAATAATGTCACCTGTTTTGGTGCAAATGAAAGTAACAACAGGTGCACTGGAGAGGCAACAGCAAGACAACCCCCAAAAAGTGAATGGTTTTGCAGGTGGTGGCCACAGACAATTGCTCTCTTCTTATCCTTTTTGAATCAGTTTTGCATACAGGTATTCCAACTCCTCCAGGATGGCACATCCATACGTGCCCTTGCAAGAAGAGTTGCTGTTTCCCAATACAGTCTCAAGTGCATGGAAGAGACACCATAAGACTGACCAATACATAAGGAGACCTGGAAAGGATCGTAGTAGGGCATCAACCCAGCAGCAGGACCAGTATCTGCTCCTTTTTGGAAGGAGAAACAAGAGGAGCACTGCCAGAGCCCTACAAAATGACCTCCAGCAGGCAAACTGGTGTGCATGTTACTGACCAAACTGTCAGAAAGAGACTCCATGATGGAAGTATGAGGGCCTGACATCCTCTAGTGGGACTTGTGCTCACAGCCCACCACCATGCAGCTCAACTGGCATTAGTCAAAAAACACCAGAATTGGCAGGTCTGCTATTGGTGCCCACCTCACTTCACAGAAGAGAGCATGTTCAAACTGAGCACATGTGACAGACATGAAAAAGTCTGGCGACACCATGGTGAACGCTATGCTGCCTGCAGTATCATCCAACATGACTGTTTATTGGTCCGTTCTGGGAGGCATATTCTTGGAGGGTTGCACAGACCTCAACGTGCTAGGCAACAGTACCGTGACTGTTGTTCCGAGATGAACTGTTGTAGGCAGTTCATGGATGAGGAAAGCATTGATGCCATTGACTAGCCCTCACGTTCTCCAGGCCTGAATTCAATTGAGTACCTCTGGGACATTATATATCAGTGCATCCAACACTACCAAGTAGCGCCACACAGCCGGTTCAGGAACTCACTAATGCACTGATGTAGGTCTGGGAGGAGAACCCCAAGGACACCGTCGGTCGTTTCCTCAGGAGCGTGCCCAGACATTGTCAGGAGTGCATACAGTCACATGAGTTGCCATGATGAAATTAACAGAAGTTGGAACAACCTGTGATTTCAATTGTTTACTTTGATTTTCAGTGCGAGTTTGAATCTGGTCCTCAATCGGTTGATGATTATGTTCTCAACAAAGTACACCATATACAGTGTGGTGTATAACATTGGGCTACATTACATTCAGTAAAAGTGCACCCACTGCTAACTAACTTTGAGGCATTCTGTCATTGTTTAACACCTCACCTTAAAGGTAAATCTCCGGTGCACACATGCCAGTGTTGTGTTTTCTTTTTTCTTCATCCTCTTTTTTCTTTCTCTTTTCTTCAATGGAGAGATACATTTTCTTTATGGTACATGTGTTCAGCTTGCTTCCAAACAGACTGCCAAGCATTAACATGTGGGGCCCAAGTAGGGATGTTTGTGAGATGAGGTCGTTGTAACAGTAGTTATGAGGGGGTGGGGAATCCAGGGGCCTCATGTATAAAAGATTGCACAGCTTACATACCAGAAGATGGCGTACGCCTAAAACTGGAAAAGTACTGTACCTACGCACAGAAAAATTCACATGTATAAAACCGGTCATACACCAGGTCCTGCGCAACTTTCCTTTATAAGTCACAATCAACGTGAGATTGTCTCCTCCCATAAATTAATATGCAGATGGCCACTGACCCCGCCTTGTCTCCTCCCATAAATTAATATGCAGATGGCCACTGACCCCGCCTTGTCTCCTCCCATAAATTAATATGCAGATGGCCTATAAATGTGCCCCTGAGGTCATTTCTTTTTTTTTATTACAATGGCTAAACACACTGTGAGATTAAGGTTCTAACAACAGAAGTGGAGGCGAGGAAATGTGTCCTGTTTGGTGGCCTGTCATCAGGTATTAGCAACAAAAGAAAGTTGGCGGAGTGGAAAACTGTCACTAGGGCCGTAAATGCTGTAAGTTCTGAGAACCGGACCATGGCAGAAATTACGAAGAAATGATCCGATGTCAAACTCGAAATTAAGAAATGAGTCGTGGAACATCGTAACAGTGTGGCAGCTACAGGTGGGGGGTCGGGAGCACCTGCACTCACGCCACAGGAGGAAAGGGTGGCTGCAATTACCAGCGAGGCACTTATAGCTGGAGTTCTGCCAGCATGTGAGGGGGACTCAAACATGCATCCTGGTAATTATAAAATACACCACGACTCAGACACATTTAAAGACTAGTTACAAAAAAACACACATTTCCGTCCAAATAACGTAAAAGAAGCAGACTGGACCCAATGATGTAATGTAGTTTATTTTAGATTATGTGGAAACTGAAGACTCTTGCATGAGGGAGACCCAGGAGAAGGAGGGGGAGGGAGAGAGGAGGGACCCATGTGTGGTCAGCACCTCTACAGCAGGGGACAGTCCGCGCACTGGATCGGCTGCGCCACGTGCCTCCGCCGCTGAGGGACGCTGGACACCATGAGGGAAATAGTGAGAGAATTAAGACGACTTAATGATGGGCTGACTAACTGATGTGATGCAATAAAAGAACTCAAAAAGTAATTGCAACTTGTCTTGCTTTTTCACATTCTGTGTATGACCTCTAACCAAAGCTGTAAGGCTGCTGCATAGGGCCTAATGTTCAGGGGCCCCGGGTTGAGTTCATCCATCTCAGCTTCGGCCTGTGGCAGAGGCACACCACGTTTGTTTGCCACATTGTGCAGCACACTGCATGCCAGCACAATGCGACACACCTTATGTGGGCTGTAAAGCAGCATGCCACCAGTTCTATCCAGGCAGCGCCAATGGTCTTTCAGCTGCCCTATGGTCCACTCCACCACTGACTGAGCCCGAGTATGTACATCATTCTACCGCTGCTCTTGCTCAATCTGGGGGTTTGTGAGCAGGGGGGAGGAGCCAAGTTTGCAACGGGTAACCACAGTCACCTATGGTTATACATTAACCACTTATTCAGATGTCAATACAAGATCATTGCCTTATTTTACCGTAGCCTAATGATAATAGATTACATATATTACCAATAAGCCAGCCATCCTGCCAGCCCCTGCTTGAAGTCTGTTCCCCACACTGCTATTTCGCTGGATAAATGAATCATGAGTAGAGCCAGGCCACCGTGCCACAACATTTGTCAAACACATTTGCGCATCACAGATCACTTGCACATTCATAGATTGGAAGTGTTTTCTGTTCACATAAGCGTATTCATTATCAGATGGCGCTCCTATAGCAATGTGTAGTATATAGCAAAGTGCAGTTAATGGCTCAGATTACATTTGGAAATCGTCTCATCGCTGCGAATTGCAGTTTAATGTTTCATGTACCTGGGTGACATACATACGGATGAGACCGTTCCATACAGCTGCCATGGCGCGGCTCAGGGATGGTTGGGAAATGCCTGACCAGTCAGCCAGCTCTCTCTGAAAAGCGCCCGTTGCGAGGAAGCCCAGTGTGGGGAGAACTTGCAAGGGGACAGGTAATGCGTGGTTCCTTGCTGTCTCAAGTTCTATAGCCGGCCCAAACTCAGCACAGAGTTCCAACAGGATAGCGCTTGGCAACCTGAATCGACGCATAAGCCAGTCATCATCGTGGGCCAGCAAATCAGTTTGGTCTCTGAATACACACGCTCTCTGGATTCTCCTATTTGGAATGTCTTCTAGCAGTGCCAGAGCAGCCATTGCGCATCAAGTATAGCGTCATGTTTTATGCATCATTTTATAGGCTACAACTAATTTCCCACACCTTGTTCACTTATTTACACATAATCCACGGAATCAATTGAGCATCACACATGAGTGATTTTGCCCACCTGTTAATGCGTTTCATCCCTGGAAGGTGGATCCATGCGTCATTCCTCCTGTGCGTTATGGATGAGCCAGAGTCAGGCTCACAGAGACATTTGCATTTTCCGATGCCAATCTTGTAGTTGCACAGCACAGCGAGTATATATTTCATCTGTGGTAAATAATCTGTGCTGCGTGCAATATTAACCATATACAGAGGGTGACATGTATTTCCTGAATGATTTTGTTGTTCGTTTGACACCCTCAAGTTTACCAGAAGTTATTAAGTCATGGCAGACTAAGGTAATAGCATTTCCCATTTGGGTTTTGGCATTTTGATGTGAGTCTTCCACATCAATTATCAAACTTTTATTTGCAGATGTAATTTTGTTTTTGAATAGTCAACGTCATGACAGTAACTGTAGTGGAAACTTTATTTTGTAATGTTTGGTGAGTAATGGCACTTTTCAGTTAGAATTCGTCATGTTACAGAGCCAGACAAGCCCGCACATTCCCACGTCAAATAATTTTTTTTATACATCACACTGTGTCCGTGAACCAGCAATCTTTATACAGTGCCTTGTGAAAGTATTTGGCCCCCTTGAATTTTTTGACCTTTTGCCACATTTCAGGCTTCAAACATAAAGATATGAAACTGTAATTTTTTGTGAAGAATCAACAACAAGTGGGACACAATCATGAAGTGGAATGACATTTTTTGGATATTTCAAACTTTTTTAACAAATAAAAAACTGAAAAATTGGGCATGCAAAATTATTCAGCCCCCTTAAGGTAATACTTTGTAGCGCCACCTTTTGCTGCGATTACAGCTGTAAGTCGCTTGGGGTATGTCTCTATCAGTTTTGCACATCGAGAGAATGAAATTTTTGCCCATTCCTCCTTGCAAAACAGCTCGAGCTCAGTGAGGTTGGATGGAGAGCGTTTGTGAACAGCAGTTTTCAGTTCTTTCCGCAGATTTTCGATTGGATTCAGGTCTGGACTTTGTCTTGGCCATTCTAACACCTGGATATGTTTATTTGTGAACCATTCCATTGTAGATTTTGCTTTATGTTTTGGATCATTGTCTTGTTGGAAGACAAATCTCCATCCCAGTCTCAGGTCTTTTGCAGGCTCCATCAGGTTTTCTTCCAGAATGGTCCTGTATTTGGCTCCATCCATCTTCCCATCAATTTTAGCCATCTTCCCTGTTCCTGCTGAAGAGAAGTAGGCCCAAACCATGATTCTGCCACCACCATGTTTGACAGTGGGGATGGTGTGTTCAGGGTAATGAGCTTTGTTGCTTTTACGCCAAACATAACGTTTTGCATTGTTACCAAAAAGTTCGATTTTGGTTTTATCTGACCAGGGCACCTTCTTCCACATGTTTGGTGTGTCTCCCAGGTGGCTTGTGGCAAACTTTAAACAACACTTTTTATGGATATCTTTCAGAAATGGCTTTCTTGTTGCCACTTCCATAAAGGCCAGATTTGTACAGTATACGACTGATTGTTGTCCTATGGACAGACTCGCCCACCTCAGCTGTAGATCTCTGCAGTTCATCCAGAGTGATCATGGGCCTCTTGGCTGCATCTCTGATCAGTCTTCTCCTTGTATGAGCTGAAAGTTTAGAGGGACGGCTGGGTCTTGGTAGATTTGCAGTGGTATTATCGCTTGCACAGCGCTCCTTGGGATGTTTAAAGCTTGGGAAATCTTACTGTATCCAAATCCGGCTTTAAACTTCTCCACAACAGTATCTCGGACCTGCCTGGTGTGTTCCTTGTTCTTCATGATGCTCTCTGTGCTTTCAACGGACCTCTGAGACTATCACAGAGCAGGTGCATTTATACGGAGACTTGATTACACACAGGTGGATTCTATGTATCATTAGTCATTTAGGTCAACATTGGATCATTCAGAGATCCTCACTGAACATTTGGAGAGTTTGCTGCACTGAAAGTAAAGGGGCTGAATAATTTTGCACGCCCAATTTGTCAGTTTTTTGTTAAAGAAGTTTGAAATATCCAATAAATTTCATTCCACTTCATGATTGTGTCCAACTTGTTGTTGCTTCTTCACAAAAAATTACGGTTTTATATCTTTGTGTGAAGCCTGAAATGTGGCAAAAGGTTGAAATGTTCAAGGGGGCCGAATACTTTCGCAAGGCACTGTACATGAGGCCCCAGGGATTTTTATTTAGATGTTGCTGTCAAGGCTGCAGATTCTATTTTGTCAAACCTTGGGGGCCCCAGACCTTTGTCTGCCTTGCATGTCCTTACGCTCCGCCTGTTATACTGTACATTTCTGTTAGCTGAGACTCATTCACTTGTTAGTGTATATGGCTGTTTTACAGAAACTTCCATCTATCTAAATTCAAAAAAATTCTGTGGTCAAATAATACCGTATACATACTGTATATCAGACGCAGTAACAGGACCTTCTAGTACTAGATATATGGTTTAAGCTAGAAGTTTTAGTGACCCTATGGCAATTTAAATGTCTGTTCCTGTACGTTACCTTTTAACAATTAACTGTGAATGTTTCTTTTAAAGCAGTGGTCCTCAAACCCTTCCATGGAGGGTCTAGTGTATGCTGGTTTTTGGTCTTTCCCTTCAATTAGAGCATAATTAGGACCTAGACTGCCAGGTGAGGGGAGATCCTAACCAATTAGTGAGCTAGTCCATCAGGCATGTACAAGGTAAAAGCGAAAACCTGCATACACTAGGCCCTCCATGGAAGGGTTTGAGGACCACTGTTTTAAAGTATATTTTTATCATGCAAGTGATTATATTATATTTTGTACTTTTATTTCTGTTTTAGTTTTTTGGCTGCTGTTTTTATGTTTTTGTTCCCAGGGCACAACTCTAACATACTGTTGTCTCATCTTGTTTTCCCTGTATAAATAAAGGTTTTAATACAATTTTATTAATTTTCACATTTATGGTAGAATGAATTACATTGATTAAGCTAAATATCTGAGATATCATCAATGTTTCAAATGTCTATCACTGTTCGAAATGACTGATTTACAAGTAATTATTGACATACAGCAGTAAAGCCAAACTTTAAGCAACCATAAATTCTGTGTTCTAATATTGACACCTTAAGCACAGGGCTGCTCAAAGATGCCCCTGGAGTGCTACTGTTTTCTCCATCCCTGATGGAGACCTGATTAAGCTGTTAATTCAACTATTTATCAAAATCAGGGGTGCTAAATTAGGGTTGGAATCAAATCCTACAGGATGGTAGCTATCCAGGAGCAGGGTGGAGCAGCTGAGCTCTACCTCAACCAAAATTAATAAAGTTTTGACTATAAGTAATGATCAATTTAATGCCAACTTGGTGAATTAAGTTATGAATTTCTACCAAAACACATAACTCCTGATTGTTCTAAATCTTTTGACCAGTGTTTAATAAAAATACATATATAGAGGGTGGACAATCTCCACATTGGAAAGGACTGTTACTTAAAGCAGTGGTAATCAATCCTCTTGTCGGGGACACCCAGCCAGTTCATGTATTTGAACTACCCCAGAACTAACACATCTGATTCAATTTATCTACTAATCAAAATGTTGTTTATTAGTGAATCTGATCTGATGGTTCACGGCTACAGCTAAACTGTGTCACGTCTGGGGGTCCCCGAGTAGATGTTTGAAAACCACTGCTTTAAAGTAACTGAATCACAGTTACAAAAACAGCTGGCTCAATGAGGTTGATAATGCAACTAACACAGTTCCAGTAACACAGTTGTAAATGACCACAGAATTTGATCAGCATTTCTATGACATAGACCCAAAAAAAACTGATCACAAAGCTGGAAGTTATGGCAGGGCTGCCATTCAGAAACCACATCCAAGGCCATTGCACAAACATGGATGAATTGGTTTACATTAGAAGAAAGCCAATGGATGACTCACAATGTCTTCATGCTAACTGCCAAACACGGGAGTAATTTGATGATAACTCAGTATGGTTGTATAACACACAGGGAATACGAGGCCATTTCGCTATGGTGCAAACACTGTTACCTTATGATGTTCCAATGGGCCGGATGATGCCCCCATATTTGTAATTCATAACTGCCATTACACGTTGTGATTAGAAGCAATATACAGTATCTCACAAGTGAGTACACCCCTTACAAGTTTTTAAATATATGATTATAACTTTTCATATGACAACACTGAAGAAATGACACTTAGCTACATTGTAAAGTAGTGAATGTATGGCATGTATAACAGTGTACATTTGCTGTCCCCTTAAAATACCTCAACACACAGTCATTAAGGTCTAAACCGCTGGCAACATAAGTGAGTACACCCCTAAGTGAAAATGTCATGTGACTCGTTAGTGTTACAAGGTCTCAGGTGTGAATGGGGAGCAGGTGTGTTAAATTAGCTGTTATCGCTCTCACACTCCCTCACACTGGTCGTTGGAAGTTCAACATGACAACTCATAGCAATGAACTCTCTGAGGATCTGAAAAAAATAATTGTTGCTCTACATAAAGATGGCCTAGGCTTTATGAAGATTGCAAAGTCCCTAAAACTGATCTGCAGCACGGTGGCCAAGACTATACAGCGGTTTAACAGGACAGGTTCCACTTAGAACAGGCCTCGCAATGGTTGACCAAAGAAGTTGAGTGCATGTGCTCAGCGTCATATCCAGATGTTGTCTTTGGGAAATAGACGTATGAGCGCTTCCAGCATTGCTGCAGAGGTTGAAGGGGTGGGGGTCAGCCTATCAGTGCTCAGACCACATGCCGCACACTGCATCAAATTGGTCTGTATAGCTGTCATCCCAGAAGGAAGCCTCTACAAAAGATGATGCACAAGAAAGCTGCCAACAGTTTACTGAAGACAAGCTGACTAAGGACATGAAGTACTGGAACCATGTCCTGCGGTCTGATAAGACTAAGATAAACGTATTTGGTTCAGATGGTGTCAAGCATGTGTGGCGGAAACCAGGTGAGCAATACAAAGACAAGTGTGTAGTGCCTACAGTCAAGCATGTTGGTGGGAGTGTCAGGGTCTGGGCCTGTGTGAGTGCTGCCAGCACTGGGGAGCTACAGTTCATTGAGTGAACTATGAATGCCAAGATGTACTGTGACATACTGAAGCGGAGCATGATCCCCTCTCTAAATAGACTGGGCCGCAGGCCAGTATTCCAACATGGTAACGACCACAAACACACCTCCAAGACGACCGTTGCCTTTCTAAAGAAGCTGAGGGTAAGGTGATGGACTGGCCAAGCATGTCTCCAGACCTACCTGTAAACCCTATTGAGCATCTGTAGAGCATCCTCAAAAGGAAGTTGGAGGAGCGCAAGGTCTTTAACATCCACCAGCTCTGTGATGTCGTCATGGAAAAGTGGAAGAGGACTCCAATAGCAACCTGTGAAGCTCTGGTGAACTCCATGCCCAAGAGGGTTAAGGCAGTGCTGGAAAATAATGGTGGCCACACAAAATATTGACAATTTGGGCCCAACTTGGACATTTCACTTAGATGTGTACTCACTTTTGTTGCCAGCATTTTATTTTACATTGTAGCAAAGTGTAATTTCTTAAGTGTTGTTACATGAAAGGTTATATTCAAATAAAGGGGTGCACTCACGTTTGTGAGAAACTGTATATATTATCTTACTATGGTGGTGAGGTTCCCATTAATGTACAGAACCATTCGCCAAAATTGAGTTGTGTGTGTATAAGTACGTTATGTTCATATTATATCCATTAGTGTCCACCTCATGTGGCATTTTTGGTCTGAAATTAGGAAAATGAATCTACGTATATATAACATTTAATCACAAACAGGAAATCCAATTAAAAGTTTTTTTATGAAAAGTAATTTATACATGTTTATAATAATTTTAGGTTTTATGCATTTGCTCAGCGTTAGCTCAAAAGTCATTATCACTCTCATCTAATAGCTGGGGCCTCAGTGGCCCCCTTGAGGGCCGAGATGAGTTTGGCACTGGGATTTCAAGACTGTCCTTGTCGTCCTCCAGGTCTTCATTCTCTTCCTCCTCTCCATCTTCATCGTCCTCATCCACATCTATCTCGCTGTCCTCCGTCTGGAAAAGCAAACAAAGTTAGACAAAGTAACAAGATACCCCTGCATAATGTCTTAATTAGCTACAACTTTAAATAGAAGTTAGGGAAAGACCATCTAGGCACAGTTACCAACCTGGTTCCACAGAGGACCTGGTGTACTGTATGCTGGTTTTTGGTACTTACTTTTAATTATAACCCAAGACCTAGATTTCCAGGGGAGAGTAGATCCTAATCAATTATTGACCTAATTAATCAGTCAGGTACAAGGTAAGAGCAAAAACCTGCATACACTAGTCCCTCAGTACAACCGGTTTGACACCAGTGATCTAGGGCATTGTTTCTCAAACTTTTTTAATATTGTACCCCCTTTGAATTGCCTTTTTAAGCCAAGTACCCCCTTACCAGCACAAAACATTTTTGGTAGAAATAAAAGTGTAAATAAAGAGGTACAATACAGCGCCGGCAGTGATGTATTCACTAAACACCAACCTTTCTTAAACAAAAATATTTGAATGCTACAGTTCAAATGTTTAGAATCCATCACTTAAGTCATTCATTATTATAGTATAATGATTTTAGGAATTATGCATGACATAATTTTTTATTAGCAAAAATTGGATGTACCCCCTGCAGGACTCCAAAGTATCACTAGGGGTACACGTACCCCCATTTGAGAAACACTGATCTAGGGGAACAGTTTGTTTTAAGGAGCAAGACTATACATTTCTACCAAGCACCTAATAGGCTTGTCAAATAAATCAACTAACTAGATCTGTTAAATCCACAACTATCATTACTAGCAGAGATGAGATGCCACAAGATTCCAGTGGCCTCACACCAACCTTTCCTTTCACCTCTGTTAGGGCGCCAGGTAGTGACGGGCACGCAACTGCTTTTTGCTTTTGAAAATGTGAATAGTGGGGAAGAAAATATATGTTAAACTAAATGAAATGAAGAAATATGATACAGCCACAGTAAGAACCTAATAAACAATGTTGCAGGGAAAGACGAGGCAATCTTTAAAGAATGGAGACAATGGCCAAACTTACACAGTGTGCCCAAATATTAGGCAAGTTGTATTCTTGAGGATTCATTTTATTATTGAATAACTACAGTGCTTTCGGTCAATCCAAAATGTAAATATACACCTCGAACCTGAATACTTAATAAAGTAAAAGTGCAGTTGTGGCTTTCCTTGGAGAATATCTATGTGTGCACAATTGTTGGGCAACTATTAGTGTGCAACTAAATGAAAAACAAGTTTACCATATCATTTGTTGATTTGTCTGTTAAAGTGAGAATAATAAACAAAAAACTCAAAATGTACAAATAAACATTTCAAAACAAAATCAGTGACCAATATAGCCACTCATCTTTTCAATAACAGTCATAAGCTTTGTTCTTGATCTGTTGATGATCAACTTTTTGTACAGCAGCACATTTATCACTCACTCATCATATATAATAAAAATAAATAAATGAAATGTAACAAAAACAACTTTAGATCCTTAAGTATTTCTTCATTTACTGTGGTTTGATACCAGATATTTTCCATACGTATTTTATGCTCTATTGGTATAATTAGTTGTTTGTATGTCAGTTCAAAGCGTTACATTTTTAGACTAACAAATGTTAACAGAATTTTTTTTTTTAAAAGCTTACTGGTAGATCTTTATGCATATTTACTGCAACAGTCTTTATTGTTTTGCATCACTACTACAGTTAAAACTGAAGAATCAGAAAATGTCCCCTTCAAATCACAAGTATGGAGAGCCAAAACTTTAAAAAAGGAAATGAGAAACCTGCATTTACGTCAACTGTAAGTTAAAACTATAACTTAAAAAAAGAGACTTCATCAGCCTAATATAACCTTATAATATTTTCATGGTTTGCTGGAAATAATTTTAAATTGAATATAAACTAGTCTACATAATCAAAATTATCTGGTGACTTTGTAGGAGCTTTGAGTTAAAGCTAAACTACTGGTAGGTACATAGGATTTTTTTGTTTAATGTTTTTTCTATTACCCTGGATCATGGAAGGAGTTCCCACAATAGGATATAGCCCCATTCACACTGATCATCCTTGAGATGTTTCCACAACCAGATTGGAGTGCATATGTGTTAAATTAAGTTGATTAGACATGATTTGGAAAGGCACACACATAGAAATGGAATAAGTAGAAACCTCATTAAACTGTTTTGCTTGGTCATTCGATGAAGTATACAACAAAATGGCGACTGTTGTAAGTGTGTCGTACTCACTATTTTATATCTCAAAGTGATACATGTTATCTAACTGTAGTTTGTAATATTAGCATATATTAACTATATTTCGATGACGTGCCAATCGAATTACAACGCAATTAAATGCAGCACTCCAATTCCACTTCCACACAAGGCAGGCCAACTGTGATCTTCTTTGATTTAATGGCGGATCGCAACCATCTGAAAGGTGCAAGCAACACTGCCACCTACTGTCAGGCCACAGAGATATGTTAGCGCAGCTGACTACTGTTGCTGCTGCAAAACAATCTAGTTAGTCTGTAACTTTCCGCAAATTGGTTTAATGCAGAAGTAGGCCATTAGAGCTTTGCACTGGAATGGTACACAAAAAATGGCTGCCGCTCTGACCATACTGCTACATTGATTTGAATTGGAATGGCATTTCTAATCATTCCATTTCTATGGGCACACACCTGTCTATATAAAAGGTCCAACAGTTAAAAGTGCAAGTCAGAGCACAAACCAAGGCACGAAGTCCAAGAAATTGTCTGTAGACCTCAGAGACAGGATTGTATCGAGGCACAGATCGGGGGAAGGGTACAGAAAAATATCTGCAGCATTGAAGGTCCCAATGAGCACAGTGCCCTCCATCATCCGTAGATGGGAGACGTTTGGACCCACCAGAACTCTTCCTAGAGCTGGCCGCCCGGCCAAACTGAGCGATCGGGGAGAAGGACCTTAGTCAGGGAGGTGACCAAGAACCTGAACAATTTCTGCAGCACTCCACCAATCAGGCCTGTATCATAGTGGCCAGACAGAAGCCATTCCTCAGTAAAAGGCACGAGAGCATGCTTGTAGTTTGCCAAAAGGCACCTGAAGGACTCTCATACCCCTTTTCGACCAAAGAAAGAACTGGAAACGTTGGGTTCTGGTTCTTATTTAGAACCAGTTCTTTGTGTTTCGACAGCAAAAGTACCGGCTCTCAGCCAGGAAAACTGGTTCCAGAGTGGCATCAACTCTTTGCTGGTCTAGAACCGTTCTTTCACCAAGTCTTGCTTACATGGGCTGGGGGTGGGGTTATTGTGACCAACAACATGACAGAAAGGTTGTGACCGCCATTGTTAAAAACTTTAAGGATAGTACAAAGATTGAATAAAGATTCTTCTGATCCCAATATATGATCGCAAAGCCAGGAGAAACATTTGCAGAAAGACAATCTGCCATTGTAGTTGCTATGCTTGAAGTTGGCGCTTAGCTTGGGAAAGCTAAGACGTATGCTGACATACACAGTGAGGTAACAACGTTGTTCTCTGGGCTCTCTAGTATGTGGAAAAACAAACAGGTCCTGAGATGGTTCGCAAGTTCAACCGTCAGACAGCTTTTGTCGAAACAAGGTATCAGACCATGAGAAACAAAATTCTCTGGTTTGATGAAACAAAGATTGAACTATGGGATAAATGGCAGGCATCATATCTGGAGGAAACCAGGCACCGCTCATCACCTGGCCAATACCATCTCTACAGTGAAACATGGTGGTGGCAGCATCATGCTGTAGGCATGTTTTTTTTTAGCAGCAGGAACTGGGAGGACTAGTCAGAAACAAGGAAAAGATGAATGCATCAATCTTAAGAGACATCCTTGCTGAAAACCTGTTTAGAGCGCTTTGGACCTCAGACTAGGGCAAGGGTTCATCTTCCAACTGGACAATGCCCCAAGCACACAGCCAAGATAAATAAGTAGTGAAGAGGACAACTCTGTGAATGTCCTTGAGTTGCCCAGCCAGAGCACAGACTTGAATCCGATTGAAGATCTCTGAAGAGATCTGAAAATGGCTGTGCACCAACGCTCCCCATCCAACCTGATGGAGCTTGAGAGGCTCTGCATAGAAGAATGGGAGAATATGCCCAAAAATAAGTCTTCCAAGCTTGTAGCATCATACTCAAAAAGACTTGAGGCTGTAATTGCTGCCAAAGATAATTCAACAAAGTATTGAGCAGAGGCTGTGAATACTTATGTGCATGTGCTTTTTTTTAAGATTTCAAACACACTTCTTTGACGTTGTCATTATGGGGTATTGTTTGTAGAATTTTAAGGGAAATAATGAATTGAATCAATTTCAGAATAAAGGTGTAACATAACAAAATGTGGAAAAAGTGAAGCACTGTAAATACTTTCCAGGTGCATTGTAAATCATCGGTCAGATAGCGTGTTGGCAGGTAGAAGCTCATCATACACAGGAAGTGATGCGCTTGACATACAAAATCAAAACCTACGATAGTTAGACAATTTTTCAAGGCCGTTACCGATTAACGATTATTGGAAGACCAAAAAAGCCAATACCGATTAATCGACCGATTATTATGATTTTTGGGGGGGGAAATAATTACATTACAAAAATACTGAAAGAAAAAACTTTTAATATAACTTAACATACATATACACAAAATAGTTTCAAATCTCAAATAAATATATCAAATGACTTAAATTTTTTCAAACAAAATGCCAAACAAATGGCAAAACACATAGTAGGCATAGTACGATTTGTATTTGATACAACTTCGCCTATTAAATCTGTTTTGCTTCGCCTATTAACTCTTGGGTTTTGCTTCAAAAAATATTTAGCCTGTGCATTTTGATAGTGGTCCTTTTATTAACCAATCGGATTTGGTGCTGCACAACGGGAGTTCAGATATCCAACGTAATTTACAGAAGCACTTGATAAATATGACTATATCTGGTTTCAAAATCAATACACAAATTTGACAATGAATATAAATATAACAAAAGCAGTAACTGAAAAGCATGGGATGTCGTCTTTAATTACGGAATTATTCTCTTGCGAGAGGTGTCGAAATAGCTTAATCTTCTCTCTTTTTGCCACCGTCTGAATCAACATCAGAAATATGCTACTTTGAAAACCACATTTGAGAACACTAGCGACGTATATTCCTTGCTAACATCAATGCCTTTTAATTAAATGTGGAAGTAAAAAAACTATCTTCTGTGTATTGTTTTGAATAGGCATCGTATTCAGTACCCAATTCTGATTTACTGTTTGCTGATCTGATGATTAATTATAAATCCTCCTTATTCATCATATGCAACGCAATATAGCTAGTTAACCCTTGTGCAGCAGTTTTTTTTTAAACGCGTTGTTTTCTCCCTGAAAGCCTCAAGGAAAACAGAACAGATAAATGTTTTGGTCAATAGAAAATGGGAACAGTTCTGTCGGAACGAAAGCAGTGAACCCCTACCCACTATTCTAGACTAATATTGACCATGTGAAGCTTACAAGTGAATATATGCGACTGATATTAATTGATCCCCTTTCATGCTAGCTACAAACTTACCATAGCCTCTCTGCAATCACTATTTTCTCCAGACCTGATGCTGCAGCTTGGGACAGGTGAACTGTTCACAACAGATGGGGTGGCTGCACGCAGTTTCCACAGGATTTGCTATCAAATTATAACACTAGAGGAAGTGGTTTCTCTCCAAAAAAGTATCGGACTGGCAAAAATGCTGTCACAAAAACGAGGGGTCCAAGTGGCTTAGTGGGCTGCATTGCAGTCTCCGTCATGATAGTTAGTGGTTTGAGACTGACTTCTCTGACTTTCCCCGGACCTCCTGCACGAGGCAGTGCAAATTGGCATAGTGCTGCCCGGGATTTGGGTTAGATACGTAAGATATTTATCCTGCCACATCGCTCTCCAGCGACTCCTTGTGTGCAGATCGGGTGCTTGTAAATTAAACTGCGTAAGTATAGTAGGTGATGATTGTAATCATCCCATGCATGATCTGACTAAAGGCTTCCGCGTTGGATGAGCAGTGCAAAAAGAATCGGCGGCTCAGCAACATGTCGTTGTATGAACCATGTGCACGACCCTCGTCATCCCACAGATCTCCCTTCAAGAGAAACATTTGCAAAATCTTGCTCAAAGCTGTGAGGAAAACAAAAATGTCCATTCCAAGCTACGAAACAGATGGAAAAAGCAAAGACCTGTTTACTCCGTCTGCTCTATGCACTGTGGCAGCAGCTGGCGTCTGTGAGTTGCCTAGCAATGAGCCTAGACTCCTGCGTGCTTGTTAGCTGCCGTTATGCAAGCTACATCCTAACTCTAAACTCACTGTAAATTACTAGTTTACTATCGACTATGCCTTCAGTGCCCAGCTGCAGCATGGGTTTTAAATCTGGCTCATTGTTATTTCAGATTTCAGATCATTAAAGTCCAAAAAATACACTGTTTTTCCCTTTTCTCCAAACAACCCATTCACCCCTCACTCAATAGTTCTAAAATAAATTAACATCAAATTTAGCAAATTAACTTAAAAGTCCAGTAAGCATGATAAAATGTATTTACTGACCTCTTCACTGTCTCCCCCCTGCATGTTACCGATAAGCCGTGCTCCACCTCTCCCTGTCATGATAAAAGGGTTAAAGGGTCAAAGGTGATACAAACTGGGTGTAAAGGTATATTGGACTTAAAGTCTGCAAAGTCTTTAAGATGAAAATTGCTACTGTACCTGTAATAAGAATGTTTCTGGTGGGTCGGGGTTTAGAAGGTCTGCGATCATCCATATCACTGTCTGATCCCTCATCCTCAGGGATGTCCATATCAGAGTCCTCGTCTTTGGCTATGGATGCATAGAACTAGAAAGTTACTGCAAGGCATACTAACTCTCCTACTAAAGCATGACCATTGAAAATCTGTGACACGAGAAGGCTTAATGAATTTTACATCTCTGAATGGGGAAAAATTGCTTTTCTAATGACGGGTTTTGTGCATCAATTCCATGGCGTTTGAAAATAGATTTCAGTGTAGGTCATCAAGAGTGTGGTATTGATTGTGTGTCATGGAGTATGCCTTTACGCTGTGTTTAATTAGGTGTGTTGGTGTGGGTCACCTCCACTCCTCATCAGCCTTCTTTCTTCCTCCCGAAGTTTGTGTTGCATTGTCTTCATGGTGTTTTCACTCTCCTAACAAAGTAAAGTCATCTGTATGTCTTTTCATCACAATACATCAGCCAATATGACTAGAAAAACAGAATTTTTACCAGATGTATATTCAGTAAGGTGACCTATTCAAATAGAAAAGAACTAATAGACCTAACGAGATTCTTTCTTCTGCATTGCATTCAGTCATAAGAGCTCTCCATAATATATTTTTGAACATTTTGTTTCATGGAAGCTAGTTGAAAAGGTCTGATGGACCCTGCCAAAAAACCCAACATGAATATTGACATGGTCGCCCGCCCACCTCAAACCTCTCTTGCTCCAATCTGTGATGTTCATCCAGCTGCTGCTCCAGGAAGCTCAAGTTAAGGAACTTTTCCACGTAGGTCTCATACTGTTTTTGCAGGTCCACTTCGATCTTCTCATACTCATCCATAAACGCTGGCCTGGGAGAGGATAAGGTGTGTATGTGTGATTGAGAAAGGGAAAGAAATTTAAGAAAGTTGGTTGGAAATATTTTTAGAACCCTTTTGAATTTTCCTGCATAAATGGCCCCTAATATACAGACTGAAAATAATATAAGTCTTCATCTAAGTCATAGCAATAAAGAAACTCAGGGAAACTTCAGAAAGCAAACGCAAAAATGTTGTGGTGGAACCTACATTCACAGTAATAACCTCAAGTAAACATTTTCTGTAGTTGCATATCTGGGCCAGTATTTATCAAGCTTATCAAAGTGCCATTATAGTCTTAAGTGTTGAGAATTGACAAAATTTACTCCTACTCTCAAACTTAAGTGTAAAAGTAAGATATTAAATTTCTCAAAGCTAAGAATCACTCTTACTCTCCCAGCTATTTAAGACCACTTGTGATGGCGTAGACAGAGACGTGGGCAAATCTTTTAGGAGAGGAAGAATGTTTTTTTTAATTGTTTGACGCTGCTTAATTAATAAAAAACGGTATTGTTTGAACAGAGCAGGCATCATCTTCGTCAGCGACTGAGTGAGAAATGTCATTTCACCAGTGACATTTATGCAGCAATTCATTTTCAGATTAATTGAAGGTGGCGATTATGCCTTGTTTGCAACGCAATGCTGATGATTTGGCCCATCACAACCATCAATAAGCCGAATTGTAATGGAAACAATTATTGCACTTACAGTTCAACACATTGTCACGCGTTTCACTGACTTCCCAACAACACCCCGCATAATCCAACAGAAGCTAACACAAGTGATGCAAATAGCCGGCTTCCCAAGGGTATAGGCACAATGGATGGCACTTATATAAAGATCATTGCTCCCAGCGTCAACGAGAATGTTTATATGAATAAGAAGAGGTACCACAGCATCAACGCACAAGTTGAGTTTGATGCAGACTACAACATTTTGGATGTGGTACCCAAATGGCCTGGGTCTACCCATGACGCGCGATATTGAATGAAAGTGGCCCGAAGCAGCTGTTTGAAAGGAACTTTCTGCCGACAGAGGATACCCGTTCGTGGCTGCTCACCCCTTTCCATATGCCACTGACAGAAGCCCAAATGAACTACAACAGGTAGCCTTTTGTAAGCTATTTATTTACAATTGTTTCATAGTTTATTAATAGAACACTGGATCCTAATATAGGCAATATATAATATATCCCTTCACAGGGCACATCGTATCACACGAAGTGTGGTGGAGACGGATTGACCAGTGGAATCGCAGATTCCATATTCTCCACTCAGAAATTCAACTACAGCGAGCAGTGTTTTTTATTCTCTCCAGTTCGGTTATCTTTTGGAATCCATTGTGGCTATGATTACATCATTAACTCTAGGCTATATATGCAGGTCAGTTAACAGCACACTCGTTTAAAATATTTAATTGAGAAATAGTGGAAAACGTGCTGGAAATCTTTTTTGATCTTTAATTTACAATGTGTATATCATAATGGATTCTCTTGAAAAATATTTATTGTCAAATGTTTGTTGAATGTCAACTCCTCTTATGAATGTCACCATTGAATGTGAATTTATCTGAGAATATTCTTAAACAAGTACATCTATTCAGTGATTGGACCTTGCCTATGTCATCATCCAAAATCCCGTTTGCGGCACAGCAAAGTGTCGTGAATCAGCTCTGAGACTGACACTTAAGATTTAGTCCTACACTTCACTAAAAGCAGGACTGAGATGTTTGATAAATCACTTTTAAGCGCAGCTTTGAGCCAAGAATTGTCTTACTCTTAAGTCAAGTCTTAGCAGTGTTCTTAAGAGTAATTCTAAGAAGCTTGATAAATACGGGCCCAGACCTGCACAACAGTTAGAAGTTATTTTGTACCTTTTGCCTTTACAGAATTGTTTCAGGTTATTTATATTCTTGGGACGTCTTGCATGACCGGCTTGCTTTAGGTCATTTTACACCATTTAAATAGGGACAAATTAACTCTGTGAAGGGACTAGTCTATGTCTCATTCCATTTTCTTCCATTATTTATACGGTAACGTAAAGAACATCGGTGCCAATACTATTTGTTTCCATTTTCAAGTTTGATTAATTATACTTTCTCGTTATTTGATTACTACAAACAGGATCTAGATATTTGTTCCATTAGTCTTAGAAATGTCTAAGACTAATCAACATTTCTAGCCAATCAGAAACAAGGATTCAACAATACTTTTGTGTAACTGATTATTACAAAGAGAATTGTTGCAAATTAGGTGGTCCAATAGAGTCAGAGTGCCTTTTGAGTGACATTCAATGTAATATGAGAGACGTTTTATGAGGTGACAACAACTATTTGCTCTAAATACGTACGGTAACTCCAACTAAAATGTCCCAGATGTTCCTCTTGACTCACCGTACACTCTGTAAAGTCAGGAGTCTCTTCTGATTCCTTTCCAGCTCCTGTTTCTTCTTTTCAATTTTGGACTCCAGGCTCGTCTCATCTGAGGACACGTTGTTCAGCATGTCTTTGGTTTTATCCACACTTACCTGGACCACAGAGGAAAAAACAAACCGTATACAGTATAATGCATAAGTTGGAGTTGTTTCCATTCAGACTGAATGGATGTTAGGCAGTACGGATCCTGCATGTGCGTATGTGTCTGAAGAATATACACACCAAAACTTCTTTGATAGCTGCTCTGAGAGCTTTCTCTGTCTCGTTAATTTCCAGGGGTCTGGCAATGGCAGCAGTTCTCATCTCCTGTAATGAACAGGTAATATAAATATGACAGTATAGTTTCAACACTTTTGTTATCATCTCTCACATACTGCACATTCAGGTAAATAATGACAGTCTGTGAGTTTAAAAGAAAACATCCTCTCTACAGTATTCCAGTGTTTTCTGAAATAGATGGCTGTGTTGAACATGGAAAATGATATAGGCAGTGAACACTTGAAATTATTTGGAAACATCTCCACATTATGATTGCTCAAAGTCTCAGGCTTAATATGAATCTCTCTTTCGGACAGTTTGAATGCTACTCTACTGTTTATTTCCCTGTGCTTTACTGTGGTGTCTGTGGGTGAGTGTGTTTTGCAGGTTTCTATCCTCACCCTAAGATCCACCTCCTTCCCCAGGAGGTCATAAAGAGACGCTCCTTTAGACGTGATCTCCGAGGCCAACTGTCTTGCTGCCTTCAGGTCGGCAATCTGGACACAAAAAAGATAATGACAATAAGCCCTAGGAAAAACACTACAAAATAAAATACAAAACAACACCTACATTGCCTAAATTGATTTCCTTTGTTCACTCTGTGAACCACTTACACAATCACGCATTACAGAGGCCAAGAGAATTCACCAGAAGCCCAGTCGTTCAGCTGCTATGAATAATAGCTCACACTTCACTTCCCTGATTCCTCACACTTGATCGCACTTCGTAGAACATTTTACATCTTCTATAATGAAAGTGATTTTGTCAATTGAAATTCAACTTCACTGTCCATTCAGAGAACAGTTGTCAACCTAATTCAATGGAAGGTGCATTAGTGTCTGCAGGTTTTTGCTCTACCCTTGTACTCGATTGATACAGGGAAAAGTTTTCCCTCAGAGAGCAGTGGGAATTGACATGGCACTATCCAGAGAGGAGTGGTAGGATGATGAATAGGGCAGTCTTGTCTCATCGTGGTCTAGTGAATCCTGGTGTTTGGTCCACATGCTCAATTTTGTTGGTTGGCTGCAGAATCCTCAAAGCAAGTACAGTCAGGTCTGAAGATATTTGGACAGTGACACAATTGTCATACTTCTGGTTCTGTACACCAGCATAATTGATTTGAAAGGAAACAAACACGATGTTTTCTTTCAATTGTAGATTTTCATCTTAAATTTTATGTTTTTGTAAAATTATTGTATAAACCATTTAGGAATTCAATCCATGTTTATAGATAGCCCTTAAATATTAGGGGCTCCAAAGTATCTGAACAAACACAATCATGAATTAAATTATACTTTGTTTCAAATTCTTTGCAGTCAATGATGCCTGAAGTCTGAAACCCAAAGACATCATCAGATGGTGACACTCTGCCATGCAATTACCACAGCTGTTTTCAGAAGTGGGAATTTACTCACGTACAAGATTACTTGAGTACTTTTCTGAGTTACTCTGAGTTCACATGTTTTGGGAAGTCCCTACTTAAGACCAAAATGATCACGTAAAGTGAGTAACAGAAAATATCAATCATTGTCAGATAAATTTTAATTATGAAGAAACGTTACCTCATGACAACATTAGAAGTTTCTGCAGATACAGTGGGTAAGGAAAGTATTCAGTTTCATTGCAGCCATTTGAAAAAAATCAAAAAAGTTCATTTTATTTCGAATGAATGTACACTCAGCACCCCATCCTGACAGTAAAAAACTGAAATGTAGAAATTTGTGCAAATTTATTAAAAAATAAAAACTGAAATATTACATGGTCATAAGCATTCAGACCCTTTGCAGTGACACTCATATTTAACTCACGTGCTGTCCATTTCTTCTGATCCTCCTTGAGATGGTTCTACTCCTTCATTGGAGTCCTGCTGTGTTTAATTACACTGATTGGACTTGATTAGGAAAGGCACAACTCTGTGACCATTCTTGACTGGCCCAACCAGAGCCCTGACCTAAACCCAATTGAGCATCTTTGGAGAGACCTGAAAATGGCTGTCCACCAACATTCACCATCCAACCTGCTGGAACTGGAGAGGATCTGGAAGGAAGAATGGCAGAGGATCCCCAAATCCAGGTGTGAAAGACTTGTTGCATCATTCCCAAGAAGACTCATGGCTGTACTAGCTCAAAAGGGTGCTTCTACTCAATACTGAGCAAAGGGTCTGAATACTTATGACCATGTGATATTTCAATTTTTCTTTTTTAATAAATTTGCAAATATTTCTACATTTCAGTTTTTTTCTGTCAAGATGGGGTGCTGAGTGTACATTAATGAGAAATAAAATGAACTTTTTGATTCTATCCAATGGCTGCAATGACACAAAGAGTGAAACATTTAAAGGGGTCTGAATACTCTCCGTACCCACTTTATGTTGAAGTTGTGTGCATTCATGGAGTTCCTTGTTACAGAATGTGTCTTACTTACCTTTGACCCCAAGTCAAACTTAAATTTGCTATTTTCCTCTTCCACTTTGTCCCTGGAGGCCATCTCCTTGGTCTTCATAGCACTGTACAACACTGAGGTGATCTTTAACATCTCTTTCACAGCGTAGCCATCAGCCTGGTACAGGCGTTTCGTGTTAAGTTTAATGTGAGCCTTTGTTGCCTGCAATCAGGTTAAAATATATTTAGTAAACAAAATTCCCTACTTTCTTAAGACGCGACCACTACAATTTTGAAGCCGTTTTGGAACTGTAACAATGAAATCGAAATGTGTTTAAAAGTAGTCATTGTGCTTATAGTTATATTGCTATTTTTAGTTAATGGATTTTGTTTAGAATACATTAATTTCCTTAAATGTGCAATTATCCCAGGTAACTCGATTAAATTAAATAGTAAAGACTCTGATATTATTGCTTTCACAAAATTATTAGCTAGACGCAGGATCTTACTATTGTGGAAATCCTGTCAACACCCCTTAGTCTCTCAGTGGCTAACCGATGTCCTTTTTTTTTTTGCGGTTGGAGAAAATTAAGTACTCTTTGAAAGGATCTCACTCTAAATTCTCTGACAAATGGAAGTAATTTATTTCATATTTTAACAGTCTACAGAGGCTTCCCATAGATTTCCCTTAAACCAAGTTAGTATTAATCTTACCATTGTAAATTAGATATACATGTGTGTCCCTGTGATGTGTTTTTGTGTTGATGTTTTGTGTGGGGTCTGGGGGTGGGGGAGTTGGGTGGTGTTCACATGGAGGGGGGGTGGGGGGGTATGGGGGTATTGCTGTACATCTATAAATAAATAAAAAAATGTGGAATTATCTTGAAATACATTTCATTATTGACATTTCAACTATACCATAAATTGGGCCACTGCCTTTATGAAGAAAATCCTGTCAGTCTCTGTGTCCACGTCAGTCGGTATATCCATTTGCGGCTCATATCTGTTGAAATTAGAAAACAATAAAATTAAGAAAGATCACAGCAGCAGCAGGCTGTAGAATTGTTAAATAACATTCTCCTGCATTTATCAGACTGGTTTTTGCTGACCTCATCACAAGCCAAGTGAGAATTTCAGCCACAAGGGAAAAGTTGGGGGTCCTAAAGTTTTCCATGGATATTAACCGAGGATAGCCCAGTGCTCGCATCATTTCTGTGAAATCTGTCAAGAAATACACAATCTCAATGTACAAATGACTACTTGCTACTGGCTGCTGACAAATACTTGAAAACATGTAGGAAACAACAAATTGTGAAATCTTCAATATTAATCCTGCATGCATAGAAAACGTGCAAGCATGTTTAATTGAATGATATTAAAGAGGCTAAAGTAGCTGCTGGATTTAACCTGTTGTTTTTGCTGAGCTACAGGTTGTCTGGGTTAGAATGCTGAAATTCATCTTCAAAAATGTTTTCATTCATTTACAATTAGGAGAATTTAGCATATGAGAGTGATTCATTATAGTAAGAACACCAACAAAAGTACACACCAGGTTTTCACAACTTTATATAAATGTGGTACTTTATTGTAAACAATGTTTTTATAAAAAGTCCTACAATAATAACAATAAACAATAAGTGTAATTATTAATGACCCCCCCACCCCCGTTAGAAATACATAAAATAGACTATCCTTTATTTGCCAGGGACCAGCAGATTATATGCCTCTTCTCATCATTAACTTATTTCTTTACATACAATACAATTGAATTTGGTTACAATTCACTAGCTTTAAAATGAATTGACAATGGTTATTGCAATGAATTAAAACTAGCGCTATTAGTTTGAAATTAAATATCCGAGTTTGTGTTGCGGGCATTATATACTGTTTCCAGGCGAACGGGCTCTGGAATGCATATTGTATCGCTATACGCATATCGTACCAGCCCTATTAACTAATGAATGAGTGTAAAATAGAAGCCATGCATTGCTATGAATTGCGAGGTTACCACAGTCCTTTTTACCATGTCTTACAGAGTTGGTGAATGTCATGAAGGGAAACAAATAAGAGTCAAATTCATTATAAACCCACATTCATCCAGGGGGTAATACAGACACACAATTTGAACATATATTTTTTGTATGAATATTTTACATCCATCAAACTTAAATTTCCTAAATTCCTTTGTTGTTTTGCTATGTACTCCATCACACTGTATTTGAAATTTGCCTTTGCATATATATAAACAATTAACCATGTAAGAATTATAGGCCTTTTTATACACACCACAAACAACCACACTGAAGTATAGTTGGTTAGCGTAGTCATCCCGTACATGATCTGACTAAAGTGTTGTATGAGTGCGAAAAGAATCGGTGGCTTGGTGACACGTGGTTAAATGAACCATGTGAGCGACCTTCATCCCACAGAACTGTCCAAAGAGTTGCAGACCTGCCGACAAGGCAAGGTCAGTGGGAATTGGGAGGGGAGAAAAACAAAAATTAAAAAACATCAATGGCAATACAAATACCTGTGTGTTTTGTTTTGTCCACAGGAATTTTTCACAGAACACATTTTAATTCAAGATACTTGAAATAATTTTAACAGTTATATTAAAATTAACAGGTTCTTTTTGAGTTGATGAAACTGATACATTTTGATTTATTATATTAATATGTGCAGCTTTAAGTACAAACTGCTGTTCCTAATAGAATTACAGTTACTTGAAACTGCTTTCCCTAAATCAATGTACCCATAATGTTTTTCGAAGTGTCTCTGTGTACATTTTGTGTGGAAATGTTGTCAAAATGGTTAACAGATGGTAAAACAGTGATTGTTAAGTTTATGAACTTAAAAAATTGCATTTTGTTTACTTATTCAGGTTTACAGTGTAGATAATGATTACATTTGTTTAGTCATGAAAGTTAGTGTGTCAATTGGTTCTTTATCAACAGTAATGGGTGCTTAGTAATTGAATATTGACCATTCAGAAAATCGGACAAATCTGACTCTATTAATACACAATTTAATAACTGTTTTGAGTTGGTGGTGCCACTAATAATTTGTTAAGATACTCAATTTAGAAATAAATAAATAGAAATTAGAAAAAATAAATTAATAATTATTAACAGTCAATAAACCAAATCAAGTTCCAAACTCTTATAATGACATAGGATTTTGGCAGATGCAAGTGGATATGGTAATGCAAAGAGATTGTCATGCTACAGTTATAGGGTCCCCTAAACTGCACTTTGGGGCCACAAAATTGACAAACTCACCCCTGAATGTATGTTGATGTATGTCGAAAGCAGTACAACTTAATGACAGAAAATTTCCACACAATACATATATATATAATATACACACACACAAAAAACACCCCCACACACGTACATGGAGTATACATACAAGCAACTACAGATGACTTATTTTAAGTGCATTGATTAAACAGCATAAACGTCAGTACTTACTCCGTAAGTCTCTAAATGACATGGTTTCTTGTCTTTGTTGTTAACGTGACGCGTAACGGTAGCTAGCTAGTAACCCAATGTCTTGTGGCTCCTGTAACATTTGCGAATGAAAACATTGTCATTGCATGTTTTAATCCATGGTAAATATGTGATTTCACTGTCAGTACAATCACTCAAGTTAGTTTTCCATTTTAGACAGCTATCTATAGCGTTGCACTACAAAAGTATTGTCATAGTACTGTATAGCTTGCATGTAACGTCAACACTGTCGAGGAATAGCTAACGTCGTAATACTTTCAAACTATTCTTAGGTTCTAAGGTTGCACACAATAGCTACGGTACTTTAGTCATAATTTATACGCAGGTATTCACCTTATTTTGGGCAGTAGATTGGTTGGCTACTGTACTGTAGATTGTAGCTACTGTACCTTATGTTACCTGAAACGATTAAAAAGATAGCTAACCATCGACCTGGGTTGCTTTACCCGTCTCTATGGACTCCAAACCTACGGAACGACAGTGGAGTCAAACCCAACGTTTTAAATCAAACGCATTTTTCATAACTTCAGGTGGGTACAGCCAGAACTGTTATTTTGTGTTTATCAGCAAGCATAGATTCCATATATCATAATGTGAGCTTTGTAAAAAAAATCACATAACGCCTAAACTGCATTTCATTCATATTCATCCCATAACGCCTGAACTGTATTTCATTCATATTCATAACTGGTCTTCGTCGCGTTTCAACCAGTTAAAAGACAACATACTACGTGCATGTACGACACGTCAGTAGTTTTCTGCTGCCACTACAGTGCTACAGGTGCACTGTCAGCAATCTCAGCATATCGCTCCAGTCTTTCGACTAGACGCATCATTCTCGAATTAAAGGTACTGTGCCAATTATATTGAACTGTAATATATATATATATTTACTCTTCTTGGTTTAAAGTTAATTTTTTCATGTTATGTTAATGTAATCTATTTATTTGATGAACAAAAACTTTAATTGGACTTCCTAATCAACGCTTTT
This sequence comes from Umbra pygmaea, assembly GCA_016801145.1. Lineage (NCBI taxonomy): Eukaryota > Metazoa > Chordata > Actinopteri > Esociformes > Umbridae > Umbra > Umbra pygmaea. The sequence goes on along the minus strand of JACXGM010001892.1, from coordinate 19,986 downwards.
TAGTAAATATTTACTCTTAACTCCGTTTTAGAACAGGTAATGGAATGGGCAGTGAAATAAGGAAATTAGACAGAATTATAATTATATTTGGCATAAACTGACAGCATTGCAATAAAACATTTGCTAGAGCAGAAAATTACAGATTTTTTATTATTTTCTTTTGTTGTCAGAGATTTTGTTGAGAACCATATCGTGTATTTGGTAGTTTCATGGTGCTTGTGAAGATTAAAGATCATCGGAATAATGAGCTATTTGCATTTGGAAATGTAATGGAATGTTGAAATCTGTAGAACCGAATAATGCTTTAATTAGACTAACAATTGATTTAATTTTAAATGTCAGCCCATTTGCATGCCCAAGGGGTTTTGTTCATCTTGATTATTTATTATATTCCATAGACCAGGGGTCTTCAAACTTTTCAGCCCAGGGCCCCCTTGGCCGATAAATAGCACCGAGACCCCCAGATAAAATATTGAAAAAAAGGTGTTGCGTTTTAAGCCTGGCGATACACTAACATATTTATCACCTCTTTTAAACTCAGTTATTGTGTTTATGGTTGATTACTCACATATACAATACTATTATTGGTTTTTAATAATGGCCATATAAAATAATTCAAAATCTTTTTAACCCATTTATATACCCAGTTATTATGTTTATGTTTGATGAAACGTTTTTGTTTATTATTATTATTATTAATGGTTTATTTAGCTTCAGGATGACACATAGGCCTACCTTAGTGAGATGACTGGCCCTGGTGGGTAGCACACAGCTTGACTATTCTGGGGAGGTTTTTCCGGCAGAGCAGCATGTCATCCTCTATGGCGGGTGACAAGTGCCACCTCGCGGAAGCAAAGCAAACTAACGCCATAGGGTCGTGTCTTTCAGGTGAAACACTGAAACGTCTCTACGTCGCCACGTCTGACCGAATCCCATTTTTCTAATTAAATCGTGCCTTTACCCCTGTGGACACATTAATTCCATTAACAAAGTTGCTATAATATGATAAATTCAAACTTATTTAGGACTATTGAGAAAACGCAAACATTTAAAATGTTTAAAGAAATGTTTTGTGAACTTTGGCCTATGAACACAATATTTTGTGTAAATATTGTATAAATCCGTAATTTGCATGCCAGTGTTCGCGAGTTCAAATCCAGACCGGCACTTTCTGTGTGTTTTGTTCTACATTGCTTGCGTGATGCAGAGAGGCGATTGTTTTTTGTAATGTTAACCCTAACCTTAATCCTAACCTTAACCTCAGTAACGTCATATCTAACCTTAACCATTAGTAACCTCATGCCTAACCTTAACCGTTAGTATCCTCATACCTGACCTTTACTGTGAATGTTGTAATATATTTTCGAATGCTATGGAATGTATGGAATGTGTGGAATGTTCTCGCATAAATCCACTAAACGAAATGTGCTGGGGCTAGTGGGATACCCACGTTTATAGTGTAATGGTTGTCAATATGTATTGGACTGACAGACATACTTTTACATGTTTTATCCAAATTTCCGAGATTCACAGAAGGTGCCATGTAGTGTAAAATTATGAGTGCATGATTGTTACTGCTTCCCCAGTAAAAAGTACTCCGATAAAGATAAGAGTGTATATGCTGTTCTTCAATCGAAAACAGTAATAGGCATCTATAGCGTCATAATTTAGCCTAAAGAAATGCAATGATATTTGTCCTGCTGTATAGCTACATTGTATTTCAACCTCATGCAATCATATTTAGAAGCATATTTTCCGCTTATTATCACCCGTAAATTGAGTGGAATGCTGTTTGATTCATAGAGCCTAGTGTACTATTTTTCTGGTGGGCATTTATGTCAACCTGGGTGCCATCTAGCTGTACTGTGGAATACGGCTGGAGGAATGCCCCAGACAGAAAGAGGGTGTACTGTAGAATATGGCAACAGGAACGCGCCCCGGAACGAGCCGAAATCATGGCGGACATTTATCTTCCTTGACAGCAGAAACTGGCATATAAAAACAGTTTTGTCTCTAAAGTTAATAACAGTTGAATTTCTAGCGGAAAATTTATACTGCAGTTGTGCTTTCTGTGTTTACTGAAAGCATACAACAGATAGTTTGTTAGTTCTCGTCGAATTCCGATGGTCTAAATAATTCACCTCTGAAGTTACAGTTTAAATGATTATCTTATCTCTAAAACAGCTACATGTAGGTTATATTTTATGGTCAAAACGAAGTATGCTGTGCATATAGCAAATATTTCATAAGAACAATAATGAGCTTGTGTTTTTATTCAGCATGTTCCACATGTGGAAAAGTGTGTGGAGAGTTACATTAGTCGAAACCTTGAATTCTCATCCTTTATTTCAAGCTTCAGTTCTCTCGTTTCAGGTTTTCTGTAGCATACTCTATACTGTAAAGTGTAGGTGCGTACATCAGAAGTAAAAGTAGATTTACTTTGTTTGAAATTAGTCAGAGCACACTAAAACACATTCCTATACTGTAAGTTGGAATGGTAATGAAGTACTGATTTTATTTAGTTTATTTGTCTGCTCTTCGAAATGTTATAAGATCATCAGCAAATGTAACTGACTAGTATCTGACTATTCACTAGTCAGATACTAGTCAGTTACATTTGCTGATGTTCTTATAACATTTCGAAGAGCACACAAATAAACTTTCCTCATCATCCTGTGCAGAGGCGTCATGCACCTATTTTTTTAAGGGGGCACAGAGTGCCCAACACACGCAAACATGTGTCCACAAATATAGATATTAAAGGGAAAATCGACCTAGCTCGAAAATCGGAGGGGGCACGTGCCCCCTCAGTTTCAATGGGCATGACGCCTCTGATCCTGTGGCCTAATGGTAAATGGGCCTGGGACCTAGCCTATTCCTCTATTTTTATAGAGGAATAAAAATGTGGGCTGCTGACCATCAGGGCACCCACCAAGTAAAGAAGTGGGTCTGGATACCTGGGGGTACAGTAGCTCCAAGGTGCTTCCCATCACTGTAACACATTGTTAATTAACTGAATTGTCATATACTGTAGGAATGAATGGTAACTCAATCAAACCAATCAATCATATTTATTTATGAAGCTCTTTTTACAACAGCAAAGCAACAATTTCATCATTAGGACACTAAAGAAATGGCAGCTGAAAATCTTGCTTTGCAGTTGTATGTGAATAACTGATCATAAATCAGTCATAAATAATGTATATTTTTTTGTCAAAACCTGAACATTTCTTGGTTCCCTAAACTTTTGAACACAAGAGGATGTGTAATATATGTTATGCTCTAAACCAGCCTCATATGAGGTTTTATGGAATTCAATGATTTAGAGTAAGGCAGTATAAATTGCAATTAGACTGTTAGGGAACAGTGAAGTATTACGCATTTGTGAAAATTCTATGAAAGTATAGAACCTTATCACATCAATAATTTTTCTTAAGGACCAAAAACACCAAGCCCTAAAATATGTTTCCCTTTCTATAAGAGTGTAAAGTTCACTAGAGAAAATTTGTATTTGTAACAAATGGTAAGTACTTAACAGAAATTGAGAAGCATCAATGACATAAAATAAAAATAAAAAACATTTTATACTGTATAGCACCCACACCCAGCTTGAACACCCATTGCCTCCCTTCAGAATATAATATTTTTTACATTTGTCTAAATTAGATCGTTTTTTGGATAGTTAGTCCACTATTATTATTACCATGCTGGCTGAACTATAGCTACTGTCATTAAAGAATAAATTGTTGCTGAAGTTTCTTTAAAATTGCCTTTCAATTAAGCCCTCACGCATCGCACACATTGACATTCCACTAGCAGGAATGGCGTGACAAATTTACACAATGAAGTGCTGTTAGCTGTTATTTGCCACAAGATTCCACAGCCACAAATGCAACAATCTCATCTTCTAAAACCATTTTGTAGGTTTGAATTAGTATGTATTAATTTTAGAATTGACATGGCAACACTTTAGGCTGTGGTCCGTCCCAGTATAATTCGCATTCTAATAATAATATGCCTATTTGACCAGAATGGTTTTCTAAGATTTTACATTTACATAGCCTATATCACCTTGCCTTTACCATATGGTTAATATCCGATCATTGCAAATTATTTTTAAAATATCCGGACATGTCAAAGCTACATTAATCCTGCACTCTGCAAGTAGGCCTGGCAAACTTGATTCATTTTAAGAATTCGGGTTATTTTCAGTCACTCATTAAACTGACCCGAGTCACTTGAGTCACTTGAGTCATTATTGCCAAATCTCCAAGTACACTTAGTTGTAGCCCATTCTCTCTAACCACTAACGTAGTAGGAAGTTCTGTGGATTCACATGGTGCAGACTCACTATTCCAGAGTTTAGTAACAAAAATTTATTTTAAACAGACACATGAAAAAAGAAACACAACACTTAGCCAGGCATAGGCAATGTCATTAATAGAGGAAGAAACTGTAAAATGTGCAATAATACAACAAAAATAAATGTAAAAATTAAAATATATTAAATACAAAAACAAAAATCTAATGGAACAAATGTGCAAAATGTGCAAATAATAAATGCTAAGAAAAACTTAATAAATATTTACATTATAATAGTGCTTTTGTTGTAAATTTGCTTTACCCTGACTCGAAGAGAGACTTCACTTGCTCATCTGATACAGATCCAGTCATGACAACGTAGCCAGCTGATTCGCGTGATTGACTGACTCACGCAAGTACTCATAAGTCCTCCTTAACTCACGAGTCCTCCGCAACTCACGAGTCCTCCGCAACTCACGAGTCCTCCGTAACTCACGAGTCCTCCGCAACTCACGAGTCTTCCGCAACTCACGAGTACTTCGCAACTCACGAGTCCTTCGCAACTCACGAGTCCTTCGCAACTCACGAGTCCTCCGCAACTCACAAGTCCTTCACAACTCATGAGTCCTCGACAACTCATGAGTCCCATGGTCTGCGAGGCGTGCGGAGCTTGCAATGTTTCAGACTGGCTGCTCGACCCAATTGCATTTTAATAAACTACATTTATACACCAAACCAACAGTAAGCCTAGCTAGGCTACATGCAGAACAGTGTATATTATTTTAAACAAGGTAGCCAGCTGATTCATGCGATTGACTGACTCACGCAAGAACTCGTGTGTGATCGACAACTCACGAGTCCTCCACAACTCATGAGTGATCAACAACTCACGAGTGATCAACAACTCACGAGTCCTCGACAACTCACGAGTCCTCGACAACTCACGAGTCCTCGACAACTCACGAGTCCTCTACAACTCACGAGTCCTCCACCACTCACAAGTCCCATGGTCTGCGAGTCTGCAATGTTTCTGGCTGAGTCTGCGGATCGGGAAGTTCCTATAACCTGTTTTGGACTGTCGCTCTGCTCACTCGGTTGCTTAAGTTGACATGTAGAGTTGTGTTTGCCTATGAAATTGTAAGTTATAAAGCTTTTGGCAGCTAAGATGGCTAGGACTAGTAGTAACTAATGTTACAAGAGTTTTGTTTGTGGCGGTTTTATTATTTTGAATCAAATTTATTAGGACTTAACTGATCCGGGTTATTGATACTAAAGACTTGCTACTCTTGAGTTATTTTAAAGACTCGGGTGAGAGATCCGAGTGAGTCACAACTCACAAAGGTTTATCTGCAAGTCCCAATCATATTTTTGCCACTGAACATCTTCTACTCATATGTTTTACCATTAGCCTATGCTAAATATTAATCTCTTACATAGCCAACTATAAAAACGTTTAGCATCAAGTGGCCATTTGAAAATGCGGCTCGACGGGAGAATAGCAATTTCAAAGGTGATCTCCCGATGTGCGGAAATGAAAATATTGCTGCACTTGTGATGTTTATTATTACCCAGCTAGCCAGAAGTGTTTGGCCCAGATGTGGGCCGGATCTGGGCCGACACTGGGTAGCTGGGTAATAGTTTATCAACTTTTAAGCTGAATTATGACCTGCTTCATAACCCTTGTGATTAAACATGTACGTTAGTAACCAGTCTTGTATGCCTGTTATGTTTTACTGGCCGTCGTCCCGTAAACGTCCCAAAGTCAGTTATGAACCGACCCAGACATATTTTTTATCGTCCCCGGGACGACGGGACACCGTGTATTTCGAGCCCTGGTTGGAGCAAGCTTTTATATGCTGTATGGGGTAAATGGTCTTTAAGGATGTTCCAATTTGTATGTCATCGATTGGTATTGTATGCTATATCTAGTAGCCTATGTTTATGATGCCTTTATCAATCATTTTTATTAAACAGAATACAAACTGAGTCTATAGCCCTGTCCAATATCACTAACATGTAACATTATTTTTTTTGTGATATCAGTTTGTTATATGCCTACTGCATGTAGGGTACTTTTAAGATTGACATTCTTAGGACCTATGCTTTTTATTTACTCATGCAGTCAACAATATTCTGCCAAACATCCCTTGCTGTAGGCTATTTATGAAAATCGTGTTGCCTTTAACATATAGTCTAACATCATCACTATACTCTTCATATTCTATAAGCAATTCCCTGCAGATGAAAAGACAGCTGCACTCATCTCTTTGCGACATATTGGCAGAGATCAATCAATATTTGAAATCAATAACAAATATAGCTGCGAGCAGCGATTGCGGGCCCAAGCCGCTGGCACCGCAACCCCGGTGCCTTTAAGCCGCTGGCACCGCAACCCCGGTGCCTTTAAACCGGTGGCACTGCAACCCCGATGCCTTTAAGCCAGTGGCACCGCAACCCCGGTGCCTTTAAGCCGGTGGCACCGCAACCCCTGTGCCTTTAAGCCGGTGG
>JACXGM010001892.1:0-13076 GCA_016801145.1 Umbra pygmaea | reverse complement strand
CTAGTGATTCAATATGTTCCAGTAGTCACAATGACTAGTGATTCAATGCCAGTCCAGAAGAATGACTCTAGTGATTCAATGCCAGTCCAGAAGAATGACTCTAGTGATTCAATGCCAGTCCAGAAGAATGACTCTAGTGATTCAATGCCAGTCCAGAAGAATGACTAGTGATTCAATGCCAGTCCAGAAGAATGCTGGAGAATTGACCACAAGATAAGTAAGGTCCCGACAACTGCATTTAAAAATAAATGTCTTTAAAGTTATTAAGTTGATATATAGTTCACTATACGGCACAGCATAATTAAAGCTAATTATTGACAGCTTTCCCAAATCATAAGTCCGCTATGCTATTACATATTGATAATGTAAACAACCTTGTGTATCGTTACAGTAGCAGTTACAATGTTAATGTAGTGCTAGTCATTTGTCCTGCATTAGTTATTGATTAGTTTTGCATGAATTATGAAACTATAATGAAAATATTCAGTAGTTCTCTGGGAAGCATTAAAAAAATATTAGTTACTGATTAGTTAATAGTGAACTACCACTTTCATCTGTGCACTATTACTTACTAATTCGTTAATCAGAGTTTCTTGTTAGTTAATAGTAGTTACTACATTATTAATAATGTGTTACTCATTTGTTCCAGTGTAGTTATTCATTAACGAAGGATCCTTATTCTAAAGTGTTACCGGACATGGATTACTGGAACCATGTCCTGTGGTCTGATGAGACCAAGATAAACCTATTTGGTTCAGATGGTGTCAAGCATGTGTGGTGGCAACTAGGTGAGGAGTACAAAGACAAGTGTGTCTTGCCTACAGTCAAGCATGGTGGTGGGAGTGTCATGGTCTGGGCCTGCATGAGTGCTGCTGGCACTGGGGAGCTACAGATCATTGAGGGAACCATGAATGCCAACATGTACTGTGACGTACTGAAGCAGAACATTATCCCCTCCCTTTGGAGACTGGGCCACAGGGCAGTATTCAAACATGATAATGACCCCAAACACACCTCCAAGATGACCACTGCCTTGCTAAAGAAGCTGAGAGTAAAGGTGATGGACTGGCCAAGCATGTCTCCAGACCTAATCCCTATTGAGCATCTGTGGGGCATCCTCAAATGGAAGGTGGAGGAGCGCAAGGTCTCTAACATCCACCAGCTTTGTGATGTCATCATGGAGGAGTGTAAAATGACTCCTGTGGCAACCTGTGAAGCTCTGGTGAACTCTATGCCCAAGAGGGTTAAGGCAGTGCTGGAAAAAAATGGTGGCCACACAAAATATTGACACTTCAGGCCCAATTTAGACATTTTCACTTAGCAGTGTACTCACTTTTGTTGCCAGCGGTTTACACCCTAATAGCTGAGTTATTTTGAGGGGACAGCAAATGTACACTGTTATACAAGCTGTACACTCACAACTTTACATTGTAACAAAGTGTAATTTTTTCAGCGTTGTCACATGAAAAGTTCTAATAAAATATTTACAAAAATGTAAGGGGTGTACTCACTTTTTGATTACTATAAAAGTCCATGGATCAATGCAGTTGATTTGCATATGATCGAAAAGTAGTTTGAATTGCACTCATAAGTAAAAAGTATATAAACGTTTTTGTGATTTAATGAGAAATGTTGTGTTCTTCCACCAACACTTGCATTGCCAAGGTGTACCAGTGCAAAAAATGTGTCTATACTGTGTATGGACTGTTCCTCTGAGTTTTGATGTGTTTTCTTCTGGCATATTCATTTTTAACTTTCTCAGCAATTCCTTCTCTCTGTATTATGATTTCTCTCTGTTTTTGAAGATTGAGGACGCACCGCAGTGTTGACTACTGCTCTGCCCTAGATCAGCTAAATCTCTCATTTTGAACACCCCCCGCCAATTTCTGTCACTCCAGGAGACAAATGAGCATCGCCGAGCTGGTTCTACCCTCTGCCCACTGGCTGCCTGAAACGCGGTCCTTCTGTCTTTGAAGTGATGCGTGCAGAATGGAGATTCTTTGCATGGTAAATTCGCCCTGTTGCCCGCAGCGTATCTATTACACAAGTTTAAAGAATGCTTGGGAGTCGTTTGGAAGGCCCCTTTTTCTCACTTCACAACCAATTTCACTGTGTTTTGAACTTGGGCAGTCATGAGCCATGTAATCTGTAAATTGGGCTCTTTCTTCTGAGCGTGTGCTCCACCAGCACACAGCGTTTGATGTGCAATTATTTTGCTCATTACAAGTTAATTTTATTGTTATAGTTTGCAAATGTTTCTTAGGGTCACAATGTTAAAAGTTTCTAAAGAAGTGAAAAAGGGGGAGAATTTCCGGCGAGAGCGAGCGATGGGGTGGTTTTAAGAGCTCATTTTAGTTGCCATGACCAGCTATCTTCTGCTCACTTTCAAGCTGTTAAAAAATAACCTGCTGGGTGGTTTGAGTAGCCAATGAGATGTTGATTTTGTCTGTGTGTAGAAATCGTCTTAAGCCTTCTATCCAGGGTAATGCTGTAAGTTGTGAGAAGTGGACATTTGTGAGGGAAGTGGAATAAGTTATATTGTTTTTGCATCTCCTGCAAGCTGCATGCATTCAATTATGAATTAATGATACTACCAGAGAAAGTGAGGACAGAATATCTGTCTCTGTCTGTTTCAATCAGTTTTCTTATCAGAACTACTGAACTTTCATGGTTTTGCTCATTTACATATTTTGCTTGATTCATGGAACACTTTGTCTAAACAGAACTCACTTTTCAATTAACACATAAAATTACACCTTTCATTTCCAAAATGCCCTAAGACACAAAACAGTAATGGCAAATATGTATTTCTATGGTGTGTGTTCTATGGTATGCAGTGCAGTAGTACACAACACTTTCTCCAGTGTTAAAATAACACTGACTGTGTAGACTAATATAGGCACTGAACAGTGTTAGTGTTAAGTGATAACACTGGGTAGTGTTAATTCAAATGTTTTTATACTACCTGGTTTGGTGTCTATATGAGTCCACACTGACAGTGTTAATAACACTGAAGAATGTGCTGTTTTCTGAAATACAATGTGGAGTGGCATTGAAACTGAAGTATTGTTAGTTTTGAATATTCTAACTTTTGATGCAACAGTTAAAATGACACCAGTCTGCACCTGCTGCTGACCCTCTGTCAGGATAACACCCTCCGACAATGCCTGGGGGCCAAAGCATGGGCCTACGCAAATTGGTACAACACTGCCCAGGTTGGATGGGTGGTTAGTTGGTCACAGGGGACTTTTCACATCACTCTCCAGCGTCTCCTTAGGATCAACTTACAGCTCCCGTGTTAAACAATCAGTTGGATAAAAATGTGACGATTTGGTGACGTGCTTGAAGAAAGTGTATGATCTTCGACAATTGGTTACTTTTTCCTAAGTATACTGTATATCAGCATGTTTCTGCAATAATATATAAACATGTGGGGGTCCGCATAGCGTAGTGGGCTAAGTTGCTGCAATGCACAACAGTCTACATCATGATAGTCAGGGGTTCGAGCCTGACTATGGGTTCTCTGACCTTCCCCTGCACTTTTTTTCTGCACGAGGCAGCGCAATTTGACATAGCACTACCCGGGATTTGGGTTAGATAAGTCAGAATATCTATCCTGCCATGTCGCTCTCCAGCGACTTCTTGTGTTCAGATCGGGTGTCTGTGAATTGTATAGTTGGTGAACGTAATCATCCCGTTCATGATCTGACTAAAGGCTTCCGTTTTGGATGAACAGTGTGAAAAGAATCGGCGTCTGGGCGACATGTATTCGGATGAAACATGTGCGTGCCCCTTACCATCCCACAAATCTGTCCAAGGAGTTGAGAATCTGTCGACAAGGCAGGGTTAGTGGAAATTCAAGGCAAAGTAAATGGGGAAAAATTAACAAAACAATAATTATAAATATTACATAAACACTCTACATTTTTAAAACCATAATGTCACTTTTCTAGTAAGGTACACCATTTCAGATGTTACCAAGAAAATCACAGAAGATGTTTCAAAATGTTATTGTTTTGGTTCAATTGTTGCAAATGTATAAAGCATGTTTTATTTGCTCTGTGCCAGCCCTTCATAATTACTCTATAGCAGTAAGGTAAAGTATGCACACACGCACAGACAAACACACAAATACACACACACACCAGCCCTGGTCCGTTTTTCAACTGTTTCATCTTAGGCAGAGATACCCGCTTCTCTCGTTTCGTGCCCCTCCTCTCATGGTTATGGAAAAAGCTAATTTCGTTTGACTGTGCTTTAAAACCATCAATGTTAAATAAGCTCTGATGACAATAATAGCTTCTGGCAAAGCGCCCACATGAATAAAGCGAGACAACAGGTTCAAAGGCATCACCCTGCTTTTTTCTCACCATTATTCATCCTTCTGTCTTACCTCATCCTCGCTCTTCTCCTCAGCCGCTCGCCTGCATATTTTTTTCTGACGCTTTGTCTGTTAAACGGCTACATGGCTGGGATACAGAGGCTTATTAGCTGCTCAGTTTAATTAAAAAACGGCATTCATATGAAAATGGGAGGCTGATAGCGATTGCTGTCCCCAGCAGCTTCTTCCTGCTACTTTTAATTAGAAGCCCATTTGATTGACATCAAGCTTGTTGGCTGGCTGGCTGAAAACTTGGTTCTTCATGAGTCTATAACACACACACACATATAGGTATGAGTCCAAAGGTCATTAATCCATAGACTGTACATCAAAGCTGTTAGCCTCATTTTGTCATCATGAGCTGATTATAGATGTGCTGGGCAGCATGCCTGCCTTGTCTGTCATGTACTCAGACTAACAATGAACAATACCCCAGTTATCATGAACAGATCTGTACAATGCAATGTGTCTTTAGTCACACCAACACAATCTACACTTCTGTTGGAGTTAGTGATTACAATGATCAATCCCTTACACTACCCTGCGTTTGCTCTTTTTCGTTCTCTCTTTCTCACACATTTCTCTCTCCAGTTACTCTTTCTCTCTCTGTCTGGCATCTCTCCCTCTCTTTTATCGGTGTGGAGCTCTTCATCGGTTTTCAACACACGCTCCTGCTTTCTCCACCTTATTATTACACTGTCAGCCGCACGTGCTTGGCTGATAGATGCACCCCAGGGCTGTTTACTACAAGCAGATGATTTACTGAAGGGTTTCAGTTAAACTTGACCTCTCGTCTCTTTTCTTCCTCTTTGCCGCAAAGACTTCATCTGTTGTTTATGACTCCATTTTATGGGAGCAGACACAGGGGATAAGCCAGATAGGGGTTTGATGGGGTTTGTGTGTGTCTGTAATGTTATCTTAGGGCAGTATACCAACAAGAGTAGTTGCAATTCCTGGATGTTGTGTTTCAGCATGTTTCTATGAATTCACTTACGAACAACAGCTGTGTGGTTTGAAGTTAATGTCTCTCCAGAGTCTCTCATTGTTCTCCTGCAGCATGTGTACAGTGCTGTAGTTTCCTCCACACAATGCAGAGACATGGGCCCTTTACGACTCCACCAGAGGGCCTGGCATAAATGGCTCATTCAGAAGTCAGTGGCCTGTACATTTTTTGCAGTTATCCCTAGTGTTGTTTTGGGAATTAATTTGTAAACAAGCAAGGAGGGGGCAGCACTATCGGTATGAGACGTGGCAAAGAACAGTGGAAATAATCTAGGGAGACCGGCATGTAGAGGGAGATAGAGAGGAAGGGCACAGACATAGCCTGAGCCGGGGCTCGAACCGCCGTCGCCAGGACACATGTGGTCCAGAGTAGGGAGCTTAGACCACTACGCCAACTCTGTCGAAATATGTTGAAATATTGTTCCAACTACTGCTTTGATTACAGGTTTGTCATCTGACAGGTGCTTTGACATACCCCGTCCTGTATTTCATGGCACAAGAGCCATGTTGTTGTTTTTTCATATAGTCTGATTTCCTCTGGAAGCTGGCTAATGGATGACAGAGAGACTGGAATACCATCCTGTAGGGGGCAGCCATCTCGTGTTCTCCCCTCAGACCTGACTCGCTTCTAGAGGGAATAATAGATGATTTTATGCTCTTCTCTTTTCTTAGCATCAACCAGATAATAATGTCTGCGTTCTGTCATTTTCTTTACTTCATCAATATGATTATTGTATTACTCTCCAAGCCGCTCATTAGCACACACTCTTCAGTCTCTCAGCCATAGATAGCCTTCTAATCTGCACATAAATGGGTGGATTGTACTGTTGCTGTATTGTATGTTAACTGAAGGGTTTACATAAATCTCCTTTCTGTCTAAATTGCACTCTTACACAACTGCTCTCTCTCTCTCTCTCTCTCTCCCTCAAATCACTAATGTTACCCATATCTGCCTGGGGCAATAACTGGAAAGCTAAATGGAGAATATACAATAGAGGATAACAGAGAGGCATAGTGAGGGAGGGCTGAAGTGTTTTCATATAATGTATCTATTTGGAGAGGTTACAGTTCACCTCAGGGCCCATGTATGCAGGCAGCTGCTTCTTCCTGCAAGTTACCTATCTATTTATCTATCTAGCCAGCTAGCCAGCTAGCCTGCCTTACCTTACCTGGTGTGGCCCTCCAAAGCCCCAGGATACAGTGTCCTCTTCTCCTCTCCTGTCCACAGCACTTAACAGTGATTAACCCTGGGCTCAGGCCGACCAGCGGCCCACCTGCCATCTGACAGCCATTAGAGTGCTCTTTATCTTCTCCTCAATCTGGCTACAATAGGCTCTGGGCAGGGCCAGGCTGGGAAAGCTGTTTAATAATAAATCATTAGCTAAATACTTTTGTCCATTTGTGTCATGTTACATGTACTTCAATGTTCTGCTCTGTCCCTGTCGCCATTCAGACAATATACTGTGGCTTCTGTGTGGCTTCTCAGTCTCTGGTAAGCTCACTCCTCTCACTTTCTCTCTCTCTCTCCCTTCTTTCTCCTTTCCTCTGTTTGTCTCCATTTCTCTGTCTGTGGAATAAGCAATCACAGCCATGGAGGAACGAAAATCTATAAAGACACATTCTGTTTGCATGTGTTATCCATATTACTATAGCAAGTTAGATTGTACCCATTATGGTATTTGCTTAAATGCAGTAGATTCTGTTTGGTATGACACACAATGCTAGTGCCAGTAGTCGTGTATAGATAACAGGCTGTTGAATCTGACACACTCACTGACACTGATATGGACATGTTCCAGAACAATCGGTCATAGTTTACCCTGCAAATATCAGCTACCTTTGGGTATTGCTCAACATCCATGCAAATTTGACATTTTGTAGTCTGTTGTGAAAAGAAGATGCAAAGGTGCTACAGGCCTGCTTGTTTTCTGTACTACCTCATCATTAATTGCATTTACCTGGTGTTCCAGGTCTAAATAAATCACAGGTTAAAGTGTTGCTATGCAAAAATGGAGAGGAACTGGCTTTGAGGGGTGTAGTAAGAGTGAGATTAGTATTCGAAGAGTACAAATTACCCCTTTCATTCACTGTTTAATGTATGCTTCCCTTTATATTTCTCAAAATATTAAATACATGTCAGAAAGGTAACAAAACAATGTGACCTGTATTACGGAAATCAAATCCGGCAAGTAAAATTTCATACTACTACATTGAAGTAAATTGCATCTGGATGAGTTTCTTAATCATATATCTGAGTTTGTTGGATTATTAACAAACTCTGCCCACTTTTTCAAATAACATTTTATTTGTGTGCATTCCTTTTCCCGGAATGAAAACCTGTTAAACTGTTAATCAAGTTTGTTGGGCTTAAAAGTTGTGTAACACACACACAACACGTAACACAAACGCAGACACAAAAACAAAACACCACCATAGCGGCTGGATGTCAGACTAACTACTTCTGAATAAAGTGATTATGGCCAATCTCAGCTCTACAAATTTAGACTTCTTGACGCCTCAGCTCAGTTGTCCCGTCCCACTCTTGTAATCTAATTTTACGCTGACTAAGGCTGGAGCTCCCTAGGTCATGGTGCGACCCCCCACCCTCCCCCCACAGCCCTGACACACTTACTATGAGGTTGCAGTGTCAGAGAGGGGCCAAATTAGACATGTGTACTATTGGGTTATAAAACAATCCTGCTACAATAGACATGTATACTGTTGCGCTACGGAACCACAATGCCACATTAGACTCTTTACATTTGGACTACGGAGCAAACAGGACAAATTTGACCTGTATACTGTTCTGTTATGGTACAAACATGTAAAATTAGACTGTCTTCTGTGCCATTGTAGCGGTCTAAGCTCCTGACTCCGGACCACACCTGTCTCCTGGCGATGAGGGGTTCAAGGCCCGGCTCAGCCTACTATCTGTGCCCTGCCTCTCTGTCTCACCTACCTACCTCCCTTCTGCTTCTGCTTCCTCCTGTCAATAAACAATATATACAAAATCAATAATAATCAATTAGACTGTCTAATGTTGGGCTAAATATATAATAAACCTCTCTATAGTTGGGATACGGAACGACAATGCCACATTAGACCCTCTATTGTTGGGCAATGAAACCAACATGCCAAATAAAAACTGTATACTGTGCTCGTGGTTTATGGAACTAACATGCTAAATAAAAACTGTATATTGTGCTCGTGGTTTATGGAACTAACATGCTAAATAAAAACTATACTGTGCTTGTGGTTTATGGAACTAACATGCTAAATAAAAACTGTATACTGTGGTCGTGGTTTATGGAACTAACATGCTAAATAAAAACTGTATACTGTGCTCGTGGTTTATGGAACTAACATGCTAAATAAAAACTGTATACTGTGCTCGTGGTTTATGGAACCAACATGCTAAATAAAAACTGTATACTGTGCTCGTGATTTATGGAACCAACATGCTAAATAAAAACTGTATACTGTGCTCGTGGTTTATGGAACCAACATGCTAAATTACACCTTTATACTGTACTGCTACGGAAAAATCAAGCCATTTTAGGCCTGTGTACTGTAAGACTACAGAACCACCATGACATATTACTGCTCTGGAAATAATTTAGAGACCACTGAAAATATTTCTTAAAAACACCCCACTGAAAACCACTGAAACGTGATCAAGTGGACCTGAGCTGAGCTGCTAGAATGTCTGCAGCAGGAATGGCATAAAGTGACCCAACATCAATGTGAAAGATTGGAGAGCATGCCAAGATGATAAAACTGAGTTTTATTATTATTATTATTATACAATTTTTATTAGTATTGTTATTAGTATTCCACAAAATATTGATAACTGGACCCCTCCTAAGTTAACACATTAGTATGGTTTATTATTTTCTTTGCATTATTTTTTGCATTACTCCAAAAATAAATGTTGTCAGTAGTTTATGGAATAAAACCAACCCAAAAGTTTGACCCAAAAACTTACCTTTCAGTAGTAAAACCAGAGACAGCAATGATTTTGCAGTGGACTCCTAATTTATTCTAGAGCTTTATATCTATCTACTGTGGGGCTACAGATCCACCATGCCAAATGTTTTCTTTTATAAACTTTATTATGGTATAAAGAAAAAAAATACAGCAAGCTAAGAAGTCACTACGAAATCAAAGCAAAAATGTTTATTGGAATATATTCTATTGTATACAGAAGAGTAATATTGAGATGCAGTGTGAAGCATTGTGAATAACCTACTGTCAATCTTTTTTAACTGATGCCAAAGCTGATCTACCCACACTGGTCTGCCGATGCTGTCTAGTCACTCATGTGACTCAGCATGGTCAATAATTGTGGCACAATTTTTACCCAAAGCTCTAGTTGCTCATTTTATTGCCCTTTGCGATATTCTACCATCATGCATCTGAAACATATTCTTTCCTTTCTCCTAACCTGCAATATTTAACTTACTCCATTATAGCAAATAGCAACTCGGAGGTAACCATCTTTAGGTAGGAATTGGGATTGAAGAATTGTGTCAATTCGTTTTTAAATATGAATATCTCCCCACATATTCAATCGACTAGGTAATATCAGTTGTAATTAAGTGTCATTTTAATATACATTTTGTTTGATATGAATTACTCAACCGATCTTTGTATCATTTTTACAGAGTTGTGTTTACTGTTCTAATGTATATGAAAAATGTCAAAAATGTCAAATTAGATTGATTGTGAAGGAGCAGTATGAGAACTATGTACTATGTACTAAAACTAGAACAAATAATACTTTTATATTTGAGATTTCAAAGCATCATGAAGCAACTAGCAGAGTTCTAAAGAGGCCAAGGGCCCTATTTTAACGATCTGAGACGCAAGTATCAAACACGGATCACAAGTGACTTTGTTGGTGGATCTTGGGCACTCTTGCTATTATAGCGGCAAGATAAATGAATCTTGCGCCCGACGCATGTTCCATGGTGGATTGCTATTATAATGGCGGATTGCTGTTGGTTTTTTCTTTTTAACAAAATGTAAATAAAGAAATGTCAAAAAGACATACTTTCCCATGGTTTGAGCTCACTCTCACAGAATCACGAGGTAATGAATGCATGGTGATATTTTTGCAATGTAGTCTAAAATTTGACCGAGATTACTTTGTTACCTCACTATAGACGTTGCAGCAGCTCTTCTGTCAAATAAGCTCTCCTCCCTTTCTGCTGCTGGGGCATTTGGGTTAAGTGGCAACGGCACATGCATTTCATCATCCCGTCTCCTTAAGTCTTCTAATATTTCCTCATTTATGTCATCAACACATCCATTGTGTAAAACACAACAAGCCACAAAGAATGCTGTTACTTTTTTAGGACTATACTGTAAAGTGCCTCCTGTCCTATCCAAACACCTAAAGCACATTTTCAGTATGCCGAATGTTCATTCAATTACATTGCGTGTTTGTGTGTGTTTTCAATTAAACAGCATTTAACGCACTGTTGCTGGCATCATAAATGGTGTCATCAGCCATGTCTCTAACGGATAGCCATTGTACCCTTCACAGCCACCCATCCAAGGAGGGATTCCCCTCGAATATGGCAGGAATGGCAGAGTTTGCCAGCATAAATGAGTCGTGGCTTTAGATAGGGTAATTCGCAAAGACATGTGTGATTTTACTATTAGCATTGCAAATAACTTGTATGTTCCCTTGCGGTTGATGTATGTCAGTGCAAATAATTCAGCCTGAATAATCTGGGTAAATGAGTAGACTAGATCTATGCCTATTTTTTCACATCTTTAGACACCACAATGATTTCCCTCGTGTGGTAATATTTTTCCTTAATTAAAAATAAGTATGGTTTTCAAAAATAGGAACTGCTCTGTCTGTGAGAGAAGCAAAGTGTATGCATGTTGTACACATGCTATATTATGGCCAAGCATGCGCCATTAAAATAGCATCTGAATAACGTGCCACTGACTTTAGACTAGGTTTTTCCTGGTCTGTGGCGTAATTGTTTTCTGAAACTGTAAAATAGCACCAGGGAACATTTGCGCCGCAACAGGCCTCCCCTTTTCGCTGAATCGCCCCCGGGAACACAAGTTCATTCACTAATTTACCAGCGCACGTCTGTGGAGGGAAAAGTCTACTGTGTGTCGGGTGCAAAGTAGGAATGATATATGCATTGGTGTAAAAAGTCAATTGCGCTATGTGCAAAATAAGGCCCCAAGTCTGTGATCGAACAGAAGGTGCATCGCTAATAAAAACTGAAGAATCATTCAACTTGTCAAGGGGAATATTTATATGCCTAACGTGGACAAATTGCATCGGAAAAGAGGAAAAGGGATCATAAGTTGATACTAAATGACCGGGATAGATGTACACATACCAGGATTGTTGCTCAATAACACAAAAGTACAGCCTAAAAATTACCACAGGATTTAATAATCCTAGCGGTGACGCAGTTTTAACAAAGGATTTATTTGGTGAGCTTTAGAAAGCTGAATCAATGTCAGGGCCACCATTTGGAGAAAGGATCCACTGTCATCCAGATGTGTTCATATTAGGAAAAATTATGCCTTCAGCCCACAATGTCTCCTGCCAATTGCTATACATGTTGGGAGATCCATAATGGTATAGGCAGTCATTTTATTAGAGTCTTTACAGCCGATGGTAGTTCTGCTTTGTTGTCTAAATGTTATGAGGCAAGTATATTGGACCACTTTCACAATATGGTGCATTCACTGTTTATAGGGTTCATAGGTTTACCAATATTCCCAAATCAACAGATTTAATCATTAAACCTTTATCAACATTTATGTAGCACAGAAAGCAAAGTAGAGTTCCACCTCCTTCATCTGTCAAAGAACTGATGGCTTTTCTTCTTGAAGAATGATGCAGTATCCCACTATATACAGTTCAGGACTTTTATGACAGCGTTCCAAGAAGGATTGGAGCTTTTCTGAAGCCAAAGCTTGGACCAACTCCCTATTAAAGCCTTGATATTAATATATTGTTATGTGTTTCCATTGCCTTTTGCATCCCTGTATAGAATATATTACATTAATAAAAATAATATTCTGTGTCTGTCTTGAAAAGAAGATTTTGTCTCAATAAGACTGTATATATAAAGAGTATTACATTAACTGATCAATGCATTCATCATAATGATTTATTATTTTGAATGTTGTTTTGGGCATACGCTTTTTCAGTTAACAAACTCTGAACAACATGCCTACTGAAATTTTATAAGGATTTTTGAAGGTGCACACATAAGTAATATGTAAAAAAGGCATTTAAAAGAAAGAAAGTACAATTGCTAATATGTTAACAGTCATAATAGTCTCTAAAATTAGTAATTGAATATGATTAGGTAATGAAAATGTATACTATCCCTAAGCTCTGTCATGTGTATATTCAGATGTCCATACCCAATTATCGTAAGCCTGTCATTCAGAGATTCAGACAACACTGAAAGACTAACCTAAAAACAAATTGAATATGTCCTATGTTACCTACAGTCAAAAAATACATGAACACTTTGCTCCTATGTCTCTTGGTATTGATAGCACCATAAACTGACAACTGCTTCACAAAAAATTGATACACATCAGTAATTGAAACACTCTAGGATAATGGATATGTATAGACTATAAGGTGATGGATATGTATAGACTATAGGGTGATGGATATGTATAGACTATAGGGTGA
>JACXGM010001891.1:31426-50906 GCA_016801145.1 Umbra pygmaea | reverse complement strand
CTCTCTTCCTCATTAGCATTTAAAGCTACAGACACAGAAACGGCACGTTCTAAGCAAAGCTCATGGTGGGACTGGCTTGTAGTGGCTATAATTCTCCACCAAGGCTGAATTTCAGAAAGAGACTTCAAATACAGTATTAGGGGACTACTTAGGCCTATATAAAAGCTTCCAAAATAAGCATGCCATGGGATCTTTAAAACTCATCCTTACCCAGGTGATGAGTCTCTCTAGTCCTTGTAGGATCCACCTGCTACCTGGGACCAATGTCGTTGTGATGGTAAGGACATCCATATAGGCTCTTATAGGGGGCTGTCGTACACCTGACTTGGTTAGGGGCCCTCTACATTCCACCGCAGCTGACTTGACAACCATGTTCATGGCATGAGTGAAAAGAATAACAGAGATAGTACAGCCTGTTATTATTCCTTTACCAATGTGATACCAGTCTGATGTTCCTGACCCAGAAGTGACCCGCATACTGAATTTATTATAATAATCCAGGATTAGGTCCTTAATCTTACTAGCAACATGATGGTGTAAAGCGAGCTCGAACCAGCTCGTGTGGAATGGACCCAAAGGCGTTGGCCAGGTCCAACCACAAGACAACTAGTTCACCTCTTTTCTCATGGGCCTCTCTGATGAGTTGTGTAACTACACCAGTGTTCCAAGCAGCCAGGAGCTCCAGGAATCCCCCCCTTTTGCACTGAGGGGTCAATGTAGTTGTTCTTGAGAAGAAACTCTGTCAGTCTCCATGAGACGATACTGAAAAACACCTTCCCTTCAACACTCAGTAGTGAGATGGATCGAAACTGGTTGATGTTTTTCGAGTTCTCCTCTTTGGGGATACACACTCCTTCATTACACCTCCACTGGTCTGCAACTCTTCTTCTTTGCCAAATCACCTTCAAGAGCTTCCACAGGTGCCGGAGAAGCTCTGGGCAGCGCTTATAGACCAAATAAGGTATGCCACTGGAGCCTAGGGTAGATGCTGAGCGAGCTGCCTTAATGATCTCCTCAACCTCCTTCAAACTTGGCTCTCTCAGGTTGAACTCTGTTGTTGGGGGGGTGGGGCTGATGAGAGCTTTGTTAGGCTCCAACGCTTGTTCTCTCAGGGGATCGCTCACTGTGTCCTGGAGGATGTGCTTCACTTCCTCTGTTGAGCACTCAAGCCGACCACTGCGCTTGTCCCCTAGCAGTTATGTGAAGCCGAAGGGATGATCGAGGAAGGCCGCTCGCTTCCTGGATCGCTCTCTCCCCCGTCTCCGTTGCCACTCTACTCTGCGTAGGATCATCAGCTTCTTCCGCAGGATGTTTTGCAGCTCTGCTAATGGTTACTTCTCCTCATCAGTAGCTTTCTCATACTGTTCAAAGTCAAAGTCAAAGTCAAAGTTGTTTCTTGAGGGTGCGAAGCTCCTAACGCAGGTGATGAATCTTGGTAGCCCTGCGGTTCATGGGGTAGTGTAGGAGGTGGGCTTGGGCTTGGGTTTTCCTTTCTCTACCCGCCCAAAACTTTCTGAGGCCGATGATGATGGTCATCGTTTGGAGTCGGCTGTCAGCATCTCCTTTGGCTGTCGCTTGGATGATGTTGGACACATCCTCGTCAAACTGTAGCCACTCACTCCGTTTGCTGGCTGGGGGCCATTTAATCCACTGTTGTGGAACTACCCTGCTGGGATTGGGAGGCTCTGGTATGTGGAGGGACTGGGCTCTGTGGGTTGCCTCCTGGCCGGGCTCCTCCTGCATCTCACCAGGTTCAGGACCTGTGCGTTGCACCTCAATCTCCCGCTCCAAACATTTCATTCTGTCCTGATGGATATTTAGGCCACGATGACTGTGACCTAATGACTGTGACCTAGATGACTGTGACCTAAAATGAATAATAAAGGTTGACAGAATATAGCTAAGAATTCTAGACATATAGGTTTATAGAAATACTTAGAAAAATGGCAGGTAAATGAATAATGAAGATTGACAGACAATAGCTAAGCATGTATGGATTCTAACCAGATAGGTGATATAAGTATTGATCTATGTGGTGGGAAGTATTCATTGAAAGTATCCTTAGAAAGTATCCTTAGAATTTCCTTAGAAATTGATAGGTCCTAATGGAAGCCAATAGGTGATTAGCTTTGCTTGGGGTGGATACTAATTTGTGGAAATACTTGGAAAAATGGCAGGTAAATGAATAATGAAGTTGAACGAATATTGCTAAGCATGTATGAATTCTAGCTAGATAGGTGATATAAGTATCAATCTATTTTCTGAGAAGTATTCATTGAAACTATCCTTAGAAAAGATGTGAAATTAGCTACTTAGTAGAAGTCAAGGATATCTGATTTAGCATGTCTAGAAATACATAGGTGTAAATTTAGGATGGGACAATGTTAAGGAATCATGTATTTGTCTCTACCAATAACTGAGTCGTCTAAAAATATTTTTTCAATGTTTTCAATTTAGTTACACAATGTGTTAACACTCTCAAGTGCAGAGTTGTTCCTGACTGACAGGAGATTGCAGGCTGCCAGCAGTAGTGTGTGTCAGTGAGCAGTTTCTTTTATTGGTTGACTTTGTGCAAGACTACTGTCATTGTTAACGTCATCGTAAATAATAACCTATGAAAATCTAAATATATTACAAGTAATGTATATTTTTGTTCAAAATATCTAGTATTGCTAACATAATGACCTTTTGCTAACTCTGGACATTAACTGTGTTGCATTTGGGACAATTCAGCAGTTGTGTTGGAAGCTATACTAGTAGTAGTAGCTGCAAACTTGGTAACTGGAGGTTTTGTATTAGTGACGTGTGAATCATTAACGATTCGTTCTTTTTTTCAGTGAACTTGGTGTACTGTTTTACTGCTCTAAAAGATTTGTTCATATGAGACACTTTTGTGAATCACTTCATGCTGCGGTTGCCTTGATATGCAGCAGAATGAATCAGTCCTCTGCAAAGCAAAGAGCAAAGTTTCTGCATTACTAAACACAGACTCGGTCAACACCATCCCATAAGCTGCAAGTTGTACAACAGGTACAGGGAATGATCCACACAGGTATTCTACTCAGTAACTAGCCAACCAACCTAGTTAACTTCAACCAAAACCACATATGTAACCATCAATAGTACTTTCATATTACTGATATTGTGTATGATGATACATTGTAAATTGAATGTTATAGATTTCTGTTATGAAGAGGTATGATGAAAGATGCCCCTCGTCAACTTATTTAGGTAATCTGGGAATATTAGGATTTCAGAGGGTATTACTATGATATAGTATATGTATTGCTTACAATAATTTTAATTTGTGACCATCACCCACCTTCCTTGGTCCTCCACTGGAGCTTCAGCCATGTAGGCTACAGTAATTGTGGGCTACAGTTTCTTAATATCTTCCAAATTAACAGGAATTGGGTTGTTCATAATAATTGCTATAAGGTATAAAATCACTTTTTTTGGAGGTGCTGACTAACAGTTAATTAGATATTGGATATAATTAGAATGTCACACACTCCAGGTTTTAGCACCTAGTGATTATTAAGTTAAAACACCAACGTCAACTTGCCTTCTTCCATTTCAAAATAGTTTTTTGTAACAATCACTCCGTTCTACCTTACCCTCTTCTTCACGACAAACATAGACAATGTTATCAAAACTTTTAAAGTAACTGAACTGAGTGATTCAGATAACTGTAGTGATTCCTAATGCCCATCACTAGTTAATATCATCAAACCATCTAACATCAAATTATTGCTTACTTCAGTGGAATTTACATGACAGCAAAAAAGCAGGGCAAAAATAAATTGATTTAAGTACATTATTCACAAAAAAAACAAATGCTTAGCTACAGTGCCTTGCGAAAGTATTCGGCCCCCTTGAACCTTTCGACCTTTTGTCACATTTCAGGCTTCAAACATAAAGATATGAAACTGTAATTTTTTGTGAAGAATCAACAACAAGTGGGACACAATCATGAAGTGGAATGACATTTATTGGATATTTCAAACTTTTTTTAACAAATAAATAACTGAAAAATTGGGCGTGCAAAATTATTCAGCCCCTTTACTTTCAGTAGAGCAAACTCTCTCCAGAAGTTCAGTGAGGGGGCTGAATACTTTCAAGGGGGCTGAATACTTTCGCAAGGCACTGTATATATATATCTGTGTGTATATGTATATATGTGTGTACATACATACATACGTACGTACGTACGTACGTACGTACATATATACATACATACATACATACATACATACATACACACACTGTATACTGTATACACATATTTAAGGTACATACTGTAGGAACTACATACGAATGGTTAAACTAAACAATGGCTTATTATTTAATGGACTGTAAATAAAAATACAAATTTAGTTTTCCGATTACATCAATTATGATGTGTTATTTTGGTCTGATGAATTTGCATAACCGCACACATAACTTGTGTAAAGATCTCTGCTTGTTTTCAGAGCTGACACAGATGTGAAGGAATGTGTAACAAGTGTCGACCAGTGCAGGCTTCACAACACAGAGTTGTATGTCATATTATCAATTAATCAACCTACTTTAATCGAATTACCAGTGCTTCAGGTAAAATAAAGTGTTTGACATCAATGTTATTATGGAAACCTTGTCCCAAGTTATTGAACGGTAAATACATTATGAGTGATGTGAAGTCAGGATTAAATACCTTTGGAATTTCCCAAAGAAAAGATGGGCATTCTATCTATAGTGATTTCCTTGTCCAGGATATAGGTAATCAACTGTGGATAGAATACAGATTTTCCAGAACTGATTGACAGCAGTGGCAAAAATGAATGGTTTAACAGCATCATTGCAGTTCATAAAAGAGAAGAGACTATACAGAATTTAATGTAAAATAATCTATCTCAAATCTAGCCTTTCAAGCCAGTTTCAGTCCA
Organism: Umbra pygmaea; assembly: GCA_016801145.1. Taxonomy (NCBI): domain Eukaryota; kingdom Metazoa; phylum Chordata; class Actinopteri; order Esociformes; family Umbridae; genus Umbra; species Umbra pygmaea. The sequence continues at coordinate 45,981 of JACXGM010001891.1, read as the reverse complement.
TTTTTTTCTTTGCAACCCTCTAATCTGTTGATGTAAATTAATGATGAGGTAGAACAGAAAACCAGCCAGCTCCAGCCCACATAGGGTAAGCTTTGAGTACAATTGCTGTAGACCAATGTTTTACACCAAAAGGTGATAAAGGCCTTTTCTATATTGTTACCCCGCTAATGTGGGAACTCTTATTATTAACAAAAAATGCACTACCCTCCCAAGCATACAAAATACACAGTAAAAATAAAATAGGCTTACCTTGTACTATTGATGATGATGCTGTCTGCTGATCTGAATACGTTGGTCAAAAGAGAACTGTACATAAAAGGTGCAGCAATTGTTGTGAATTGCACCACCCTACACATTCCCTGTAAACAGTTCCAAATGCCTACCTGCCCATCATCCTCTTGAACTATTCCCTCAATGTTTTTGAAAGAAACAAACATAGAAGCATGCTTGATCTTTTACAAATCTCCACTGCCATAACCACTACACCAACTACTCACACATTGTTCTACACGTCCACCACTATCCTTCATCAACCAGAACATTACTATATCACCTCTATGACTATGTCAGTTGAGCAGTAAATGTAGGTCACCTTCTTTCAAACTTCGAACCTGATTTATGACTAGCAGCAAAGCATCCTATATTACACTGCTGATTTGCTTCTAAATCTAAACAGGGTCGGGCCTGGTCGGTCCCTGGATGGGAGACCAGTGCTTCTGGAAGTGGTGTTGAAGTGCCAGTAAGCGGCAATCCTCTTGCTTGTCTAAAGATCATTCCCAAAGCCTCAGGGCAGTAAAGGGGATATCTGCCTTGTGTATGGTGCCGTATTTCAGATTGGATGTTAAACAGGTTTCTCTGTGGTCACTAAAGATCCCCTGCCACTATTTGTAAGAGTAGTGCTGTTAACCCCAGTGTCTGGCTGTCATACCATCATGGCTACCTAATCAATTGGCTCATACACCCCCTTCCCTTGCCCCACTTCTCCCCAGGCTGTTGCTGTAAATGAGAAAATGTTACCAAAAAATGTAGAAGAGCATCTCTGAACGCACAACACATTGAACCTTGAAAGAGATTGGCTACAGCAGCACAATCCACAACAGGTGGCTCAGTTGTCAGCTAAGAACAGGAAACTGAGGCTACAATTTGCACAGGCAAACCAAAATTGGACAATAGAAAATGGGAAAGACCCATATCCTGCCTATCAACCCTTCAAGTTGGTGGTGTAATGGTATAGGGCACTGGTTCTCAACTCTTTTCCTGTAGACATCCTGCATGTTTTAGATGTCTCCCTGCTCCAACACCTACTTCTATGCTCATATATACCTGGTAGCCTCAGTGGTGAAGCTATGAGACATCAAAAACATGCAGGGCAGTGGGTCCCCAGGACTGGAGTTGAGAACAACTGGTATAGGGGATATTAAAGTTGGTCTAACCAGTTATTAGCAAGGTGTAGGTAATGACATGGCTGTGAGTGTACATGTGTATCAAATGTGTTTGTGCAATTGCTTGTAGAATTAAGTCACATGCATAGCTTTGTCAAATGGAAAACAACAGATTATAGGCCAGTAGTCTACACACCATAGAAAAACTCTTAGTATAAATGTAGGTTTCAAATAAAAAAAGAGTAACATCCACTACATCTTGCATCATTAACATGGCAGATCATTATACTATAAGTTAGCAAATCATCATTTCAAATGACAACAGAAACTGGATAGTGAGCTACAGGAATGATTTCATACTTTTGACAAGTATTGACCACTCTCCTTCTCATTCGCCTTAACTCTCTATCCTGGATCATTCCCCTATTTGTTGACTGCTCTACAGTGGTTATACTCTGTCCTTCCTCTTCTTCACTACGTGCGTCTTTGACTGGCTGACAGCACTTTCTGCAGAGGTGTCTATACAAAGGCAGCGATTGTTAATGCACATGTTATATTGACAACTAAACAATAGTTTGCAGCATTTTTGGAATAATTTCATATAACCTTATCTGCCCATAGGGCCCTGAATATATTTCACTCTGCTCAAAAATCCACTCCACTCATTCATTCTGCCCAATGCTCTAAACGTCCAATTCTCAACGCATTTTGCCGCACCCTTATACTGCTTTTACTTTGATCTTCAGGAGATGTTGAGTCAAGCTCTTTCCCGGTAGCCAATAATGCCATGCCCACCCCCCAGGGGCTCTCTTATGCAGAATTCTGTAATAGTAAAAATCTTGGGTTCATGTATATTAACATCTGAAGCCTACTTCCGAAAATGGATCTACACACTGCCCTTGTACGGCCTAGCATCACCCTCTCTTAATCTGCATTCAGGCAGGTATATCTCTCTGATTGCCACAAAAGCACGCAACTTCTTCGACTGCCTGTCCTTCCAGTTCTCTACTGCTAATGATTGTAACCTACTACAAAAATCATTGAAGCTTGAATCCACTGTCAGTTTAACTACTTTCAAAGTACTCTTATCAAATCTACTGTCAGACCATTGTTGATTTTACTCGCTCTTTTTGGCCGTTAACACTAGAACCGCCAAAGGCCGACGCCATCGGGCGTTTGAGTTTGTAATTAAAATATATATGTGATTTTGAAAGCTACACCCTCCTACTTCATTGACTTTTCCTAAATATGTTTATTTTACATTATTCTGTTCCAATTTTAAAAATCAAAAAACAGAAAGCTTTTTATCAATGATTTCCATGTTTTTTTACCCTTAATTACTACTAAAACTGCCAAAATCTGACGCCACATAACGTTGGTACCCAGCCAATTATCTGGTACCCAGGCGCTAAGCAACCAAGGCACTAAGCACCTCTCACTGAATGAATGCTTTTAATGGCTCAATGGCGAATAACCACAGACAAAATATATTTAGCCCTGGCTGAGAATTAACTAAATAATGTCTATCATGTCGTAAAATAATTTTAACTTTAGTCTTTGCAATATAATACAATAACTAAAGTGACTGGCTATCATGTGTTTTAGAATTGTCGCTGATTATTTTTCAACAACAAATTGTTGCTTCATTTTAAATAGGACTTCCTAACGATTAGACCCCAGATGGTGAGAACGGGCAACCTTACCTCCTCCACAATGACCCTGAGCACCGGAGCCCCACAGGGCTGCATACTCAGTCCCCTCTTGTACGCTCTGTTCACTTATGATTGTGTGGCCACACACAGTTCCAACACCATCATAAAGTTTGCTAATGATACAACCATCCTAGGTCTCATCTCGAACAACGATGAGACTGCTTACAGAGAATAGGTAAGAGCCTTGGCTACCTGGTGCCAGAGCAACAACCTCTCTCGCAACGTCAGCAAGACAAAAGAGATGATAGTGGACTTTAGGAAGCAGCAGAGGGAGGGTCCTGCCCCCATACACATCGATGGAGCTGAAGTGTGTTCATCAGCGACAACCTCACATGGTCCAGACAGACAATCTCTGTAACAAAAACTGCCCAAAAGCGCCTATACTTCCTGAGGAGACTCAAGAAGTTTGGCATGTCTGTCAGGATTCTAACAAACTTCTACAGGTGCACCATTGAGAGCATCCTCTCAGGCTGCATTACAGCCTGGTACGGCAGCTGCTCCACTGCTGATCGTAAGGCCCTTCAGAGGGTGGTGAAGTCAGCGGAGCGCATCATTGGCTGCTGCTTCCCCTCCGTGCAAGTCATCTACCATAAGCGATGCCTTAGGAAAACAAAAAACACCCTCAAAGACCACAGCCACCCAGGCCGTGAACTTTTCTCACTACTGCCGTCTGGTAGACGTTACCGGAGCATCAAGGCACGGACCACCAGACTTAAAAACAGTTTCTTCCCACAGGCCATTCGGCTGCTCAACTTGGAACACAGACACTGATCGCAAATCGTCTGTTGAGCACTTACACTCTCTGGTCACTTTATGCTCTCTACATCTGATGTAGCAGAATTCAAATGCACCTTTAAAAGCAATTTTCCATGCCAATTCTATAATATTTACTACTTCTACTGTCGTACATTTTCGAGACCACTGCTCAGTACATAGCGTTTTATTATTATTATTATTATTATTACTATTGTCATTACTATTTTAAAATTCTTATATTGTTGTAATTCTTGTTTTTAAGCCCACTGCATAGAATCGCCGAGCCATGTCAAAAGAAATTTCTCTGCATAGGATGATGTATGTTATTCAATGCATATAATAAATAAACAACTTTGACTCATGTTGTAGCAAAATAAATAATTGAATAATATTTGTATTATAAGTAGGCTATTTGTTGTTTCCATTGCTACCATAATCCTTAAGTTTTAAAATCACAATTGGCCAAATGTCGCTGCAGTTACACATGTAATTCTCCATGTCGGATATAGCCTATTACACTAACTAAAAAAACATGTGCTCACTTCGCATAACGCCTGACATAAATGGAAGGGCAGAAAGATTTATGAAACAACTATTGGATGCCCGTGAAGTTATATGATTAAGAAAACTACATAAAAGATTAAATTTCTGTAAACACGCTTCAAGTCTATAATCTAGTCAGCGCAAAAAGTTGTTGAGGCAAGCAGATGCACTAAAATGCACTAAACTTTGTAATTAAATATAAATGATCAAACAACTTTATAGGCCATGATTACAGTCTTTCATATTTCATTCTGTAATTACTGCATATTCTCCAACTCTACACTTTTTCTATATTGACTTTTATTGATGTAAAGCACTTTGAGCTGCATTCCTTGTATGAAATGTGCTATATAAATAAAGGTTTATTGTTATTATTATTATTACTATTCTAATATAATGTACACATAAAATCCAATGAAAAATACTTTAAGATTGTGTCATTCATTATTCTCAAATGTACATTTTTTCTCACGAGCATAGACTGTAAAAAATGCTCGCGAGCCATATGGGCATTCTGTGGCTCTATGGAAGGATAAAATAAGCCAATCACAATTTCTAAAAAATTTCCATCATAATGGAAGCTATTATGCGAATGTAGGCTGGCAAGAGAGGCAGTGTCTCCTCAAAACAACTGGATGAGACAATAATCGATATTATACAAAAATAACAACAATGCAAATATTGAAAAATGTGACATTACAAAGTGTAAAAAGCACTCGTTTTTATAAAGTAACACTGTCTACTGCTCATACGCAATTATCCCCTACAAAAGAGGACCAATTCATTGAGATGACTAGCGACTCCACAGGAACGCCCCGGACAGAATGCTGGTGTAGCTGTAGAATACGGCAGGAGGAGTGCCCCGGAACGAGCAGAAATCATGGCCAACGTTCATATTCCTTGACAGCAGAAACTGGCATATAAAGAAAGTTTTGTCTCTAAAGTTTAAAACAATTGAATTTCTAGCGGAAAATGGATACTACAGTTGTATTTAGATTTTTCGTGTATTGATGTAAGCTACTTTCATAATTATTTAGGTTGCAAAACCACTGCAAAAGAGGCAGCAAAACAGGCAGCACAAACAGTTTTGTGGAGGCGAGCAGATGCACTAAAATTCACTAAACTTTGCAATTAAATATAAATGATCAAACAACTTTATAGGCCATGATTGTAGTCTTCCATATTTCAATCTGTAATTACTGCATATTCTCCAACTCTACACTTTTTCTATATTGACTTTTATTGATGTAAAGCACTTTGAGCTGCCTTCCTTGTATGAAATATGCTATATAAATAAAGGTTTATTATTATTATTATTACAGTTTTTTCCAATTGCTAACACACAAAATGCATAATTTGGCTCATTGTGTCAAAACTCAACACACAAGAATGCATTACATAACACTTGAAGATTCCCATTGAACTTCCATGTCAAAACTGCCATTCTGCAATCAAAACTTAACAATCTGACATCAAAAGGCCCTCTTCAGATCGATAGTTCACACACATGCACATGAACAATAAACAGTTAAACAGACACAACACACTGGTCAACTTTACTCAAGACTCTTCTGTCTTTTGTAGTGTTTAAACCGTTTTTATTCCCGAAACCAAGCCTTAGTGATACATTGTACAGGTAGTGTAATATCCCAGGAGGGCTTTGGGTTACGTCGGTCTCATTCCCCAGAGTATTGAGGGATGCATCCGGGGGAGTGGAAACGAAGGCCCTTCTCAGCGCAGCTGAAAGGTGTTACCTCATCAGGACCGTTATATAAGAGGAAGCACGGCTTCCTGTTTCCTTGTGTGTGATTCCACCTATGCTGTTGGCATTGTTTATGTAGTTCGTTATACCTGCTGGGTTTACTACTCCTTTGTTATAAAATACATTCCTGCATATCATACCTTATCCTGCGTCTGCGTTCTGACTATCCTCACACCCAAAGAATCCTTACAGAATCACACACCCCGATGGACGCAGCAGGAGCTCCTCCAGCGGAGGAACAAACCAAGCAGCGATTCGAATACCAGCAGAAACAGATCCACGAGCTCCAGAACACGTTACAAGGTGTGTTGCTGGAATTGCAACGCCTTACCGTGCCCGCAGCCAACCCAGTACCCTCCGGACAGAGTCCAAACAGCGGACGGAACGACGGGACTCTTCCTCCTTCCAACGTGGGGCCGATCGCACTGCCTGACAGATATGAGGGCGATCCGGCTATGTGTGGAGGGTTCCTAGAACAGCTGTCCCTGTAAATAGCACGTCAGCCAGCTGCGTACCCTAATGACTACTCGCGCATTGCCCTGCTTATCTCCTTACTGAAGGGCAAGGCCTTGGAGTGGGCTTCCGCAATCTGGGAGACCGGAGGAGCACAACGCATGTCGTACACCACTTTTGAACGTCTATTCCGGGATGTGTTCCATCACCCAGCAGAAGGGAAAGAGAGTGGAGACTGCCTTCTGCTCCTAAAACAAGAAGAGCGACCGGCGTCAGAATACGCATTGGAGTTCCGTACTCAGTCCGCATCCACGGAATGGAACGAGCCCACACTACGCATCGCCTATCGCAGGGGTCTACGGGAGGAAGTTCGAGTGGAACTGGCCTGCAGGGATGACGTCATGACTCTAGACACTCTGATAGCCACATCCATCAGACTGGACCAAATGCTTCAGGAGAGAAGGAGAAGGCAGTCCAGAGGTAAAGAAATGCGAACCCCCTTGTTTCCACCTGTCTACAACCAGGACCCCGAGACCAATGCTATGGAGGTTGACGGTTCACCTCGGACTGGCGCGCACCCCCGATCCGGGCGATACCAACGATACAAGCAGCCTGCAACCCAACCTAAATCGGTGAGCAAAACTACACCTACACACAGCTCGCTATTGTTGTTCCCTGTGTCAATAGAGGGAAATACTCTGTCTGCTATGATAGATTCAGGATCAGCAGGAAATCTGATTGATCGGGAGATGGTACAAAAATGGGGGTTGTCTACTACTCCTCTTTCCTCTCCCATTCCGGTCACTGCTCTGGATACCACGCCACTAGGAACAGGGATTATTACGCACGTCAGGGTACCTCTCATGATGACCATACACTCTACTCCCACACATCGGGAAATGCTTTCCTTGCATGTAGTAACCTCTCCTCTACACCAGATCGTTCTAGGGTTACCCTGGCTACAACTCAACAACCCTCAGATTGATTGGAAGGCACGGTCAGTAACCTCCTGGAGCACATCATGTCGGGGAACCTGCATGTCGGTGGAATGCAACAGTACATCGATTGAGAGTGCGGAAGCAGCCGACCTTACTTCCATTCCCAGTGAGTACTCTGATTTTTCTGACGTCTTTTCGTCCTCTCACGCCACTCGCCTCCCACCTCACAGACCCTGGGACTGCGCCGTTGAATTGGTGAAGGATCGACAACCAGCTAGGTGTCACGTCTACCCCCTCAGCTGCGCAGAAACCGAGGCGATGGAGAAATACGTCACGGAGTCCCTTCAACATGGTTATATACGCAGATCAACGTCTCCAGCCTTGGCCAGTTTCTTTTTCGTGGCAAAGAAGGATGGAGGATTGAGGCCATGTATCGACTACAGGGGACTGAATGCTGTGACGGTGAAATACGGATACCCCCTGCCTCTAGTGCCATCCTCCCTAGAACTACTGAGAGGGGCTAAGTATTACACAAAACTAGATCTGAGAAGCGCCTTTAATTTAATTCACATTAATAAGGGCGACGAATGGAAAACGGCTTTCAGTACTACATCAGGCCATTATGAGTACTGCGTAATGCCATACGGCCTTTCTAACGCTCCAGCTGTTTTTCAATCCTTTGTCAATGATATTTTTAGGGACTTGCTCAACAGAAAAGTGCTGGTGTACATTGATGATATTCTCATCTTCTCCCCTACCTATCAACAGCACGTGAAGGACGTCAGAACGGTACTCCAACGCTTGCGCAAACACCAGCTGAGCGCAAAAGGTGAGAAGTGCGCTTTCCATTTGACGTCTGTGTCTTTCCTCGGGTACAACATCAGTCCCCAAGGTATCCATATGGAGAAGGGAAAAACGGAAGCGGTACAGACCTGGCCAGTACCTACTTCCATCAAGGGCTTGCAAAGCTTCCTGGGCTTTGCAAACATCTATCGGCGGTTTATCCGGTCCTACAGTACCGTGGCAGCTCCTCTCACTTCCCTGTTGAAAGGCTCTCCGAAGAGGTTAGTGTGGACACCTGAGGCCGAGGCAGCATTTGTCAAGTTAAAATCTCTGATTACCTCTGCTCCCATCCTCAAACATCCGAACCCTGCCCTGCCGTTCATCCTGGAGGTAGATGCATCTTAGGTCGGCGTGGGAGCAGTGCTGTCGCAACGCCATGGTAAGCCTGAGAAAATGTACCCGTGTGCCTTCTTCTCGAGGAAATTGAGCTCTGCCGAGAAGAATTACAGTGTGGGTGATCGAGAACTGCTGGGTGTGGTCCTCGCCCTGGAGGAGTGGAGACATTGGCTTGAAGGGGCGTGCCACCCGTTTCAGATCCTCACGGACCATCGCAACCTGGAACACATCAGGTCAGTGCGACGGCTGAACGCAAGACAGGCCAGGTGGGCAGAAATATTCACCCGCTTCCGGTTCGTTATTATATACAGGCCAGGGTCAAGAAACGGAAATGCCGATGCACTCTCACGCCGCTACCAGCCCTGTGTGGATCACCAACACGGCAACCCAGTGGTACCTCCCTCTATGTTGATCGCCCCTGTGTTATGGGATATCGACGAGGAGATCAGAGCGGCCACACGAGAGGAACCATCTCCAGTGAACACGCCCCCAGGAAGGGTATTCGTACCAGTGGCTATGCGTGACAGATTGCTGACCTGGGCACATACGACACTCTCCGCTGGACATCCAGGTACAACCAGGACACTTCACAGTCTAACACAAAAATACTGGTGGCCCCTCATGCGGTCTGATGTCGTTAAGTACATAAATTCCTGTTCTGTCTGTGCTCAGTCGAAATCGCTTCATACAGCCCCAACGGGTAAACTGGTTCCTCTGCCTATTCCACAGCGACCATGGATGCATCTTTCAATCGACTTCGTTACCGATCTACCAATGTCTGAGGGCTACACTACCGTTATGGTTGTTGTGGATTGGTTTTCTAAGTCCTGCCATTTCATTCCTTTGCCTGGTATTCCCTCTGCACTACAGGTCGCTGAGGCTCTGTTCCACCAAGTGTTTCGACACTACGGGTTGCCCGAAGACGTTGTCTCGGACTGGGGTCCGCAGTTCACCTCTCGGCTATGGCGAGCGTTCCTCGAAAATGTGGGTGCCACGGTGAGTCTGACGTCCGGCTATCGTCCACAATCAAACGGGCAGGTTGAGCGGGTGAACCAGGAGCTCGGACGGATGCTGAGGACCCATTGCCATGACCATCAGGGTGACTGGGCTAAGTTTCTTCCCTTGGCCGAATACGCACAGAACTCTCTGCTTAACACCTCAACAGGCCTTACCCCTTTTCAATGCGTGTTTGGTTACCAGCCTGCCTTGGCTCCATGGCATTTGTGCAGGTCCGATGTTCCGGCTGTGGAGGAATGGTTCCGGAAGGCTGCGGAGGTCTGGGATGCCACCCACGTTCATCTTCAGCATGCTGTGCGGAGGCAAAAGGACCAGGCGGATCGGAGGCGCAGTGTCGCGCCGGAGTTCGCACCGGGGGACTGGGTATGGTTATCAACGCATGACCTACGCTTACGCCTGCCCTGTCGCAAATTGAGTCCACGATTCGTGGGTTCGTTTGAAGTGGCACGTCGGGTCAATGAAGTCGCTTATCGTTTGAAACTGCCTTCCCACTACCGTGTCTCACCCACATCCATGTCTCTCTCCTCAGACCGACGGTGCCGGGTCCCCTTTCTGAGCCGGTTTCGGCTTCGGGTCCTCCGCCCCCTCTGGACGTTGACGCCCCCTGCGTTCCTGGTTCGAACCCTCCTGGACTCCCGTGTGCGCCGAAGACGGGTGCAGTACCTGCTAGACTGGGAGGGCTATGGTCCGGAGGAAAGGTGTTGGGTGGCTGCTGTTGACGTTCTGGACAAGTCTCTCATCTCGGTTTTCGACCGTCGATGTCCCGATCGTCCGGCTCCTCGTCCGCGGGGTCGTCTTCCGGGCCGTCGCCGGCTTGCGTCGGGAGCCGCTCCCTTGTGGGGGGGTCCTGCAATATCCCAGGAGGGCTTTGGGTTACGTCGGTCTCATTCCCCGGAGTATTGAGGGATGTATCCAGGGATGCATTTGTGTGTGATTCCACCTATGCTGTTGGCATTGTTTATGTAGTTCGTTATACCTGCTGGGTTTACTACTCCTTTGTTATAAAATACATTCCTGTATATCATACCTTATCCTGCGTCTGCGTTCTGACTATCCTCCCACTCAAAGAATCCTTACAGGTAGTAAAACAACTCCCATTACAAGTCAGGGATCACTTTGTCGATTGGGGTCGGGCCACGTCACCTCGTCCACATCACAGGCGATGTTCTCCCTTGCCAGGCAATGGGAAAATTTTGCTGGGTGTGGCGTATTTAACGGGGTATTTAACGGGGTATTTAACGGCGTATTTAACGGCGGATTACTATTGATTTTTCTTTTTACAAAATGTAAATAAAGAAATGTCACAAGACATAGCCTACTTTCCGATGTTTTGGACTCACTCTCACTAAATCACGAGGTTATGAATGCATGGTAATATTTTTGCAATGTAGTCTAACATTAGACTGAGATTACTCTTCTGTCAAATAAGCTTTCCTCTCCCTTTCTGTATTTCTGGGCATTTGGGATAAGATGCAACGGCACATGCATTTTTAACATCACATCTCCTGAAGTTCTGTAATATTTCCTACTTAATGTCATCAACACATCCATGATTCATGGAAATGTTGCTAAAACACAACAAGCCACAAAGAATGCTGCAACTTTAGTAGTGTACCTGTTCTATCCAAACACCTGACGTGCATTTTCAGTGTGCCAAATGTTTGTTCAATTAGGCTACACTGCGTGGTTGTGTGTGTTTTCGATTAAACAGCATTTTGCGCACTTGCTGGCATCATAAATTGTGTCATCATTAACCATGTCTTTAACGGATAGCCGTTGTCCCCTTCACAGCCACCCATCCAAGGGGGGATTCCTCATGGCAAAGTTGCCATAAATGAGTCGTAATTCGCAAAGACATGGGTGATTTTACTATTAGCATTGCAAATGACTTGTATGTTGATTGAATGGGTTCCCTTGTGGTTGATATATATCAGTGCAAATAATTCATTGTTTTAGCAATCGGGAAAAACTGTATTATTATTATATAATGTACACATAAAATCCAATGAAAAATACTTTAAGGTTGTGTCATTCATTATTCTCCAAATGTTTATTTTTTTCATAGTAATGATATAATGACAATATAAGCAGATTTACTTTCTGTAGCCTATTATATGTTTCCGTTTCCTGGCATAAGCAGCCAGATTCAGATTTAACATTTCCTATAGGCTACTTACAGTTTTTCCTGATTGCTAAAACACTAAAAGTGAATGCTCATAACAAAGTGTCGAAACCGTAACGTTTGCATGGATTTGGTACACTCAGGCACCAAATGAATAAACACAATGTCGGCATGGCACCGTAAACAATTCTGTAACACACGGTGCAAAACACTACACACATCGTGCATGTGTTACACACTTTGGCCAATGATGAAACACTCTGCAGTCAGCACATCCATTCAATAGTTAAAACACAAATGACATTAGCAACACTCCCGCACACATCGTAAAACACTTAACCTGTAACTGAACACCAATCAGTCACTATATATAATTCAGGTATGAGCACCTGTCGTGAGACAATCGTAAATATGGAGGCTGAAGGACCAAGGGGAAGGAGAAGATGAGGGAGAGACGGGAAGAGGGAGAGGAGAATGAGGAAGAGACAGGGAGGGAAGAGGGAGAGGAGATAGAGGAAGAGACTCTGGTAAAAACCAGACATCGGCACTGAAACATCATCGGCCAAAGGACCATTGAGAATGTCGCCGGGCAGTAAGGGGGGGCAACATCAAAATGTGTGCAGCCATTAGTGGTCAGGGGGTCCTCCATCACCATGCCACCCTGGGTCCCTACAACACTTCACACATACTGACATTTCTGCATGCACTACATGCCGCGGTCACATAGGACCAACCAGGGCAGCCCATGTTCGTTGTCATCTGGGATTATGTCAGTTTCCACCGGGCTGCTCTGGTCCGGGACTAATTCGCCAACCACGAACATTTCATGGTGCTGTACCTGCCCTCCTATTTCCTGGTCCTCAACCTGATAGGGGAATTATCTTCGGCATGGCGGTGGAAGGTCTATGACCGCCTAGACATGCACGCGTGCCACTCCTGCGAGCAATGGAGGAGGCATGCGGAGACATCGAGGTGGGCTCGATCCACGGGTGAATACACCACGTCCAACGATATTTTCCCGTTGCCTGGCAAGCGAGAACATCGCCTGTCATGTGGACGAGGTGACATGGCCCGACCCCAATCGATGGAGTAATCCCTGACTTGTAATGGGAGTTGTTTTACCACCTGTACAATGTGTCACTGAGGCTTGGTTTCGGGAATAAAAACGGTTTAAAAACTACAGATGACAAAAGTGTCTTGATAAGTTAACCAGTGTGTTGTGTCAGTTTGACTGTTTATTGTTCATGTGCATGTGTGTTAACTATCGATCTGAAGAGGGCCTTTTGAAGTCAGAGTGTTAAGTTTTGATTGCAGAATGGCAGTTTTGACATGGCAGTTCAATGTTAATCTTCAAGTGTTGTGTAAAGCATTCTTGTGTGTTGAGTTTTGACACAATGAACCAAATCATGCATTTTGTGTGTTAGCAATTGGAAAAAACTGTAAAAGGAAAAAATACATGTCTTCAATAGAGCTTCGCTTTTTTTCAACAGTTGTACATACTTTAATATATATAGTAACCATTAGCGGGTTTGAATGGAAATAAACCAGTCTTTACAGGTGCCGTGATGCAATGCGAAGCTTGCTTGAAACCGATTCATTTTAGCTTCACGTCTATTTATCTCGGCAGTGCAAAGCGTTTGAGGCAAGCAGATAATTCAATAATTCTAAAAAACTGTTCATAGAACAATTTCAAAATCCACACTGCACCGGCTGAAATGTTCGCTATTGAATTTGAATATAAAATATTACAAAAAATATAATAGTATAATGGGTGTGCTGAAATGTAATGCAGATCCCAAAACATATTTGTTCTGAATTTGTAGAGCCTATAAAATTATGAAAATACAACAGCATAAATATGACATGTTGTAATTCAGGCTGTTTACGACACTGGAACACATTTTTAAATAAATAAAACAGCACTTTCTGATTGCGCCGTTAGTTGAAAATCGTATTAAAAGTATTAGCTGGTTTATCTCCTAATTAAGTATGTGTGGTGGATTTTCATTCTAGACTTAAGAATTGTCATTCTATAAAGGCAATATAATACCATCAAAAACAACAAAAATCTCTATGTAATGAATCTGTTTTGAGACAGTTTTACGTAGGCCTATAAAAACACAATAGAGTTGATGCTCCTGATCGCTGGATGCAGTCATGGCTTGGCTGGAGGCTGCGGAGGAGAGAGCAGTTTTTAATGAGGGTGATTCGTATGCTAATGACACTGATGGGCGTCAGCAGTTGGCGGTTATAGGTATCACAAGCAGAAACGGTTGCAGCGGGCCCAGAAATACATGAGGACTAATTTTCAAACAGTATTGTTCACTGATGAGTGCCGTGCAACCCTGGATGGTCCAGATGGATGGAGTAGTAAATGGTTGGTGGATGGCCACCTTGTCCCAATAAGGCTGCAACATCAGTGGCGGAGTGATGTTTTTGGGCGGAGTCATGGGGAGAGAGCTGGTAGGCCCCTTTGGGGTCCCTGGAGGTGTGAAAATGACCTTGGCAAAGTATATAGAGTTTTTGATTGATTGACCACTTTCTTCCATGGTACTGTAGTGGAAAGTTCATGTTTTCAGGACCAAATATAGCTCATTCAACAGCTGGCTTCGTCTCACCCCTCATCCAACAAAGACTTTCCTGAGGGGAATTAAGATTCATGGAAGGGGGGTAAACCCCCCCCCCCCCCCC
>JACXGM010001891.1:12492-31326 GCA_016801145.1 Umbra pygmaea | reverse complement strand
CTCCACAGGTTATAGGTTTCTTGTTAGGTTTGTTGTTAGTAAACTTATTTGAGTTCAAATCGTAAACGATTCTCCGGGCAAGTTTTTGTCCTAGCTGTGTGTTATTAGATCGCTAGGATAATTGTAGTTTTTGGTAGGCCAGAGGGTTTCAGAACGTGAACTATCTTGGGTATGTAATTTGTATTTCATTGTCCGGTTGAAGTGTTGTATTTCCTATGCTCTTTACCTGGAATTAAATGTTATTTGATTTTATACAGAGTTCCGTATGAGACTTCCTCAGTTATTCGCAGTATTTCTCCGGTGGAGATTTTGGGTGTTGGTTGCTATCCTGTTAACTACATACACTAGGATTCTGGTCATTAGTGACACACACACTCAATTTGCTAGCAAGCTCTCCTGGTACTTATCGTGTCCTACCTGGGATCGTAACTACTCTGCAGCGGGGCCCGCAGCCGGCTCAAGTAGAGATCTGTTTGGCAATTCGGCCGGGGAGAAAAGTTCAGCTCATAAGCTGCAGGATTGTACACACGAAAATGATTCAGTTCAATGGCATATAATACAAAGTTGTGTATAAGAAATGCATTAGATTGTATTTGTATGATGTGCTGTGTATGTACACAGTAAATTATTAATGGACTAAATAACTGCGTATCCAAGCACATAGTACATTTTAGGAAATAGAGACTGCTTATCGTGTGCATTTACAGAAAATAGAAAAACATGGTTGATGTCCTGTGCATTTTAGAAAATTGAGGCAGATTAACGGAAAATGTGATTGGACGAATTTATCCGATGGGGTCGCTTGTTAAGTTACCTGCACGGAGGATTCGTGAGTTTTGCTGTTTACTTTAGGCTAGTTCAGAGTTGGCAGACCTTTGTGGTTGTTGAGGATATTGCACGAATGGATATTGCACAGATACCTCTTACTATGGAACTAGTAGCTACTTCTGCGAGTTGAACTCCCTCTACATCAACAATCTGCCCTGGGATGGTGAACAGCAGCTAGCTTCAGGGTGAGTAGAAAGGGACATTGGATTCTGTTTACAGACCCGCGGTGGTTTAGATACCAGCTAGTAAACGCATTATTATTGATCTGTGTTATTGTCAGTCATGCTTAATGTCAGGTTTGACAATATAACCTAGGCAGAAACAATAATAATGGACAACAGTAAATCAGAAATAATAACACTGACACAAAGGGTTATTATTAAGCTTTGTACAAAGGGAAAGGGAGCTGTTGGCTAGAGAACTTGTCAGCCTTCTTTCAACGACTTCTCCTCCAGTGTACAGTTTTATTAAAATAGTACAATGGGTGTGGTCACAATGTATAGAAAACTCATTGGTGCTGTTTGCTAGTCTTCCCAGCAACAGTGAGGGCATGCTACTTGTGTGAGCATGTGTGTGTGTGTGTGTGTGTGCAAGCAGCTAAAAGGTGTGTGTCTTCTCCAGATAAGAGAAGAATGCTGTCTTGTGTGAGAGTAAATTAAAACCTATTCGGGTATACAATGTTTTCACATGGTAATAAACAATATTTACAATGTTAATAGAAATATTCCTAATATTCCTATCACTTAATTTATACAGTCTATGGTCGGAGTGCTAGATCGTATAGTTTGAAATGAGTACTTCTAACGTGTTTAGCTGATATCCCTTTCCCGTAGGTTGGATCGTTTGGTACTGTATCTAGTTTGGTTTTGTGACTCAATTTCAATTATTGTCCAGTGTCAGTCTCAGTTTTGTTAAACGCTATAAAGCCTACGCGTTAGGCATTATTTGTGCGTGCATGTGAATATGTACGTGTTCTGTGTATGTGACAACAACGTTACATCTAGCCCTTTCCTTAGTAGACTATTAGCATTGCTGGATAACAGCTAAACTGTCCTCTGCCTGATTTGAGCATTTCAGCACCCTTTCCCTGCGGCAGATAGTGACAGCGGTGTTACTTTCTGTTGGTCTATCTGTCTGCCCTGTACTGTTGCCTGAAAAGTCAAACAATGATAAAATGTCCTCAGGTTTCAGTCTGTTGGACCTAACCCTCACCAGTGACACTGTTGTGTTAAAAGTACAGTTCTCTAAATTGTCTTTCGTTAAAAGATGCTCGCTACAGACACGGAATTCAGGTGCTGTCGGAGGGCTAGCCAGTTTTAAGGCAGCTAACCATTAATTGAGGGGCTGGTTTCCTTGTCAAAGGTAGCCTGTGGACATTTATTTTAAACCCAGCTGCCTTAGCCCTATACCCATGTAACAAAAACAACACTTTCAACATACCAGTTTATCCCTTTTAACACATTTAGCCAATTTAATCATTGTACCAATGAGAATTGTTGTTTTCTGTTATATCACCTTTACATAAAATTCCAGCTCATTTAATCTTTAAGGAATAAAATCAAAGCTCACTAAAACAATATTAAAGTAATAAATACATGTCTCATATTTCCCTAAAGCATAGAATGTTGGAGTTCTAGCAAATATCTCGGTTTTAAAATAGCTATGAAAACGAGATAATTATTAGTCATAATGTGAAGTAAACAGTCAGTACCAAAAGCTATTAGCTTGTTTCGTTTTTGTACCTCAAATGAAATCGAATGGCAAAAGGTAAAAACGGCTAGAACCCCCATTTTTTGGGTTATAATTACAAGTCTTATATCTCCTTAAAGCTTAGAATCTTGGGATTCTAGCTAATATCTCGTTTTAGTGTAGCTATAAAACTCACAACGTTAGACTACTTAATGTCAGGTAAGCATCTTGAAAACAATTAACAGAAGACAGATGTGAAAAGTGTCCAAAAGCTTAGCAATTTCCGCATATGTGTCATCCTTATGAAACAGAGATCTTAAAAATGTGCAAGATTAACAATTTTAACTGAAGATTGACGGAGATAATTTACAAAAGAAATGTGTTGTTCGTCTCAGGACCCGAATGTAAACGTCATCACGGGGCATTTTTTCTAAACATATAGTTTCACAAACAAAGCTACAGCTCATTGGCTGTTCACTCAATCACTCTAAAATGACTTATTTGGCCAGCCCCTCACCAACATGATTTGAATTGGATCCAGCATCCTATCTTAATATATGGCTTTGTAGGGTTCTTTCAAAGAGGATGTAGAAAAATAAAAACAGAAAATAACTATGTATTTTCTTTATTTCATCTTGTGCCATATTCAATGTGTATATTTATTTGAAATGAATTTTAAATATACAAAAATGTCAAAGTCTTTTCTTAAAAAAATATCAACCACATGTTTGTCCTTGCCTCAGGTCCAGTGTAACAAGAGTTTAAATGTAGGTATGATTTTTTTGGGTGAATTTTACAAATCGGGGGCGAGGCTTAAGAGGTTAACTCAACTGTTACATACAGGAGGGCACAATGTGTATACCTAAAACTTATGCTCTGACGCGGCATAGACGCGTAAAGCTACATGTACAGAGTGTACGCCTGGACTCTACCTACACACATATTGTATTCCTTATATAACAAAAGACACTCATACCTGAAAGCCAGCACCAACAAAACAATAATCAAACAAATGTGTGACAATCATCAATGAACTGTGCCTTCCTCCTGTTCACCTGAGCTTAAATAGAGACCAAGAATACCGGCTGTTGGTCATTAGTAATTAGAACACACAAGCGTGACAGTAATCCCTCCAAAGGCTGCAGCCCCTGAAGCGGCTAGAATAAAAACAAAAAAGAACCCACAAAAACACAAAAAACAGGGAGGGCAGGAGGGCAGATCCACCCCCCATAGTACCTGAGAGCACCTCCACCAGCGTTCCGCAAGGTCGGAGGTTCAGCAGGGAGGCGTAGCAGCCAGGGTAGCCTCCCTAACTAAGCTGCTGATGGCTTCTCTGGAGGTAGATCAGCGTCCGGCGGTCTGTGTCCTTCAGTTATTTGATAGA
The DNA here is from genome assembly GCA_016801145.1 of Umbra pygmaea. NCBI lineage: Eukaryota > Metazoa > Chordata > Actinopteri > Esociformes > Umbridae > Umbra > Umbra pygmaea. The sequence goes on along the minus strand of JACXGM010001891.1, from coordinate 27,425 downwards.
TCAAATTTAAATTTCTGATCCAAACACCCAATTATTTATAAATGAAAATTTTGCATACGATTGTACCTGGACACCACCAAAAATACAATAATCAAACAAATGTGTGACAATCATCAATGAACCGCACCTTCCTCCTTTTCACCGAGCTTAACTAGAAACCAAGTATACCGGCTGCATGTCATTAGTAATTAGAACACACAAGTCTTAGATTAACTATATTAGACTTGACAATAACTCCAGGTGAACAGGGGAAGGCACGAAAGTTACACAATGCACATACACACATATCAGAATTTAAACAACAGTACAAAGGTACTGGCCATTATATATACAGTGCCTTGCGAAAGTATTCGGCCCCCTTGAACATTTCGACCTTTTGCCACATTTCAGGCTTCAAACATAAAGATATAAAACTGTAATTTTTTGTGAATAAGCAACAACAAGTGGGACACAATCATGAAGTGGAACGAAATTTATTGGATATTTCTTACTTTATTAAATAAAAAACTGACAAATTGCACGAGCAAAATGATTCAGCCCCTTTGCTTTCAGTGTAGCAAACTCTTTCCAGTAGTTCAGTGAGGATCTCTGAATGATCCAATGTTGACCTAAATGACTAATGATGATAAATAGAATCCATCTGTGTATAATCAAGTCTCTGTATAAATGCACCTGCTCTGTGATAGTCTCCGATGTCCGTTGAAAGCACAGAGAGCATCATGAAGAACAAGGAACACACCAGGCAGGTCCGAGATACTGTTGTGGAGAAGTTTAAAGCCGGATTTGGATACAGAAAGATTTCCCAAGCTGTAAACATCCCAAGGAGCACTGTGCAAGCGATAATATTGAAATGGAAGGAATATCAGACCACTACAATTCCACCAAGACCCGGCCGTCCCTCTAAACTTTCAGCTCATACAAGGAGAAGACTGATCAGAGATGCAGCCAAGAGGCCCATGATCACTCTGGATAAACTGCAGAGATCTACAGCTGAGGTGGGCGAGTCTGTCCATAGGACAACAATCAGTTGTATACTACACAAATCTGGCCTTTATGGAAGAGTGGCAAGAAGAAAGCCATTTCTGAAAGATATCCATAAAAAGTGTTGTTTAAAGTTGGCAATGAGCCACCTGGGAGACACACCAAACATGTGGAAGAAGGTGCTCTGGTCAGATTAAACAAAAATTGAACTTTTTGGCAACAATACAAAACGTTATGTTTGGCGTAATAGCAACACAGCTCATCACCCTGAACACACCATCCCCACTGTCAAACATGGTGGTGGCAGCATCATGGTTTGGACCTGCTTTTCTTCAGCAGGGACAGGGAAGATGGCTAAAATTGATGGGAAGATGGATGGAGCCAAACACAGGACCGATCTGGAAGACCTTATGGAGTCTACAAAAGACCTGAGACTGGGACGGAGATTTGTCTTCCAACAAGACAATGATCCAAAACATAAAGCAAAATCTACAATGGAATGGTTCACAAATAAACATATCCAGGTGTTAGAATGGCCAAGTCAAAGTCCAGACCTGAATCCAATCGAGAATCTGTGGAATGAACTGAAAACTGCTGTTCACAAACGGTCTCCATCCAACCTCACTGAGCTCGAGCTGTTTTGCAAGGAGGAATGGGCAGAAATTTTAGTCTCTCGATGTGCAAAACTGATGGAGACATACCCCAAGCGACTTCCAGCTGTAGTCGCAGCAAAAGGTGGCGCTACAAAGTATTAACTTAAGGGGGCTGAATAATTTTGCACGCCCAATTTTTCAGTTTTTTATTTGTTAAAAAAGTTTGAAATATCCAATAAATGTTGTTCCACTTCATGATTGTGTACCACTTGTTGTTGATTCTTCACAAAAAATTACAGTTTCATATCTTTATGTTTAAAGCCTCAAATGTGGCAAAAGGTCGAAAAGTTCAAGGGGGCCGAATACTTTCTCAAGGCACTGTAAGATACACAATATAACATAACTACAGACAATACACAGTGAGTCCATTTCTCAGTTCAATGGCCACACCAGCAAAGTATCAAAGAAACACTAAAAAAAACAATTAATAAAGACAATAGTAGTATACGTAACAATATGCCACAATAATAGATAAACACAAATAGTAGTGTGATACACATAGCAACAAAGCACACAGGAACAGTCATTTACACTACAGCCCTAAACAAGGGAGCTTATATAGTGTTCTTGATGAGTTGAAGGGCTGTAGTTGTGACAGATAATTGGAGTGCATCGGTCCATGTTCCTCCACTGCCTGGGTGAGTTCCCTAGGCCGGTGGTTAGTAGACCGGCTACAATGATCGCCAGGGGGGCCAAGCAGTTGGCCACATGACAGTACCCCCCCTTGGACATTCGGCTTCCACCACAGGATGCTGTCGGCCTGGAGGTTGACCCCAAAGACAAAGAGTTGGTCGGTCAGGATGGTGGTAGTGAAAGTCCCTAATGACAGTAGAGTCCAGAACATCCCCAGCTGGAAACCAGCTCCGCTCTTCAGGACCATACCCCTCCCAGTCCACCAGGTAGTATAACTGTCCACGTCTGTACCTTCAATCAGTGAGGCCCCTTACTGCATAGGCCTGTTGTCTGTCCATGAGCGGGGGCGGGGAAGGAGACTCCCAGGAGATGGCGACCGCTAGGGATTAAGGAACCACCGGCCTAAGGAGGGAAATGTGAAAGGTGTGTGAGGGCAGCTTGTAGGCTACATCGTTTATCCTCTGGAGGACTCTAAACGGCCCCACAAACTAGGGACTAATTTTTTGGCAGGGCAGGCGGAGGGGGTGGTTTTGAGTGGACAGCTCAAATTGATCACCCATCTGATACAGTAAGTGGGCATGTCGCTGTGCCGGTAGTCAGCTTGTTGATAATGGTGTTACACAGCTCTTTGGAGTCCAACATGCACATTGTCCTAGACTTTACCAGTGTGTGAAAACCAGTCATACACTGCAGGCAGTTCAAGGGGTCAGGACCAGTTGGAACCCCTGCAAACATTGAAAGGGGGTAAGTCCTGTATATGAATATATCAGAGAATTCTGTGCATACTCAGCCCAGGGTTAAAACCCTGTTGGAACCTCCCCAGCTCCTGATTCACTCGCTCAACTTGTCCATTGGATTGAGGCATGAGGCTGACCATGGCCCCAATCTTCTTGAGGAAGGGTTTCCACACTCATGAAATGAGGGCCATGGTCCTCCGGAAGAGCATAATGCCGGAAGACCTGATTAAACAACGCATCAGCGACCTGGAGACAGGAAGGCAAACCAGTTAGGGGAATTAATTTACAGGCCTTTTGAAAAATGGTTTACTACCACCATAATTGGTGTATATCCATCAGACGGTGGGAGGTCACTCACAAAGTCAACGGACAGGTGGGACAAAGATCGCTGAGGTACCGAGGGATCCTTGTTTTGAGCGCATATGGAACAAGATTTTACAAAGCGTTTGACAGCCAATTTCTAGTGAATCCTAGTTGATTTGAAACTGAAAAGATGCCATTTTAATCTGTTTTTATACCGTCAAAGTTATGGGGTAGGGTACCTTTATTTATTCCTGTCTTGGCTGGCACACCATGTAAGACATCGGGATATGGAGTCAAACTTTTCACAATAAGTTACCTCTGTGTTTTTGGTTAGCTAGCTACAAATGCAGTAGATACGATTGAATACAAAGATAATGCTTCCTTGAAACCAAAATGAAACCAAATTGTGTAGCTGTAAAAATACCTACCTATGTGTATGTAATAAATTGCAATTATATTATGTGTAATACGTTATAATTACATCTGGCTGGCAAATAATACAAACGCAACAACGTAGAGATTTCAATGTAGCAATATGTCGTATTCGTAGCTTTTGCCAATCTGTCCATAAACACTGAATACGTGAGCTGTATGTATAATTATAAAGATTGACTTACAACTTACTAAGACTACTTGCTTTTTCTTTCATAATCACAGAATGGGAGTGACTCCAACCTCCACTGCTTCTACAAGCTAAGATATCCAGCAATCTTTTCCTTCGTCCCTCCTGCCTTGTTAGCTTGCTTACCAGTTAGCTAAATATCACAGGCCTAGTATGAACAATGCTGTTTATTCACAATTCATTGTTTGTGTTCACAACAAAGGCTATTAGCATTGAATGTAATAGATTTGTGTTACTTGCCTAGGATGTTAGATTATGAAGGACTAATTTTGGAAAGCCTTTTACGTTTGTGTCATACTATATTGATGTTGTAGGTCAAGCAAATAATTGAAAATCATAAGAATTCTCAAATAGTCTGTGTCACGGTGCATTTGTTTTTATAGGTTCAGCACATGCCATTTAAAAGTTATGTGAATGTCCCTGCTTTAGACCAATGGTTCCCAAAACTCTCCACAAGGAATCTTTACATTTATGGGGCAAAACTTTTTGTAAATATGTTTAAAAATATGTTGGCTTTTGGGCCAACCTGATGGAGTATGCATAAGCTGCATTGATTATCTTCACTCTTAGAGATGTTCATTCAACTGGAATATTTGTTTATAGAAGCCTAGGCTGTAAAGTCTCGCGGAAGTCTCCAGGGCCAGATGGCATTCCAGGCCGTGTTCTAAGAGGATGTGCTGACCAGCTAGCGGAGGTATTCACCACCATATTCAACCTCTCCCTAACCCAGTCTGTAGTTCCCTCCTGCTTCAAGCAGGCCACCATTGTCCCGGTTCCAAAGAAACCTACCATCACCTGCCTAAATGACTACCGCCCAGTAGCACTGACCTCCATCATCACGAAGTGCTCAGAGCGGCTGGTCAGAACCCACATCTGCGCCGTCCTCCCGGACACCTTGGACCCCCTACAATTTGCATACCGCCCCAACAAATCCACTGATGATGCCATCGCACTAACTGCACACACTGCCCTCTCCCATCTGGAAAAAGGGAACACATACGTGAGGATGCTATTTGTGGACTACAGCTCAGCATTCAACCCTATTGTTCCTGCTAAGCTCATTCCCAAGCTCAGGACCCTGGGTTTTAACACCTCCCTGTGCAACTGGATCCTGGACTTTCTAACGAGCAGACCCCAGATGGTGAGAATGGGCAACCTCACCTCCTCCGCACTGACCCTGAGCACCGGAGCCCCACAGGGCTGCGTACTCAGTCCCCTCTTGTACGCCCTGTTCACATATGATTGTGTGGCCACACACAGTTCTAACATCATTATAAAGTTTGCTAACGACACAACCATCCTAGGTCTCATCTCCGACAACGATGAAACCGCTTACAGAGAGGAGGTAAATGTCTTGGCTACCTGGTGCCAGAGCAACAACCTCTCTCTCAACGTCAGCAAGACTAAGGATATGATAGTGGACTTTAGGAAACGGTAGAGGGAGGGTCTTGCCCCCATACACATTGATGGAGCTGAAGTCGAGAGAGTTCCAGTGTTCAAGTTCCTTGGTGTGTTCATCAGTGATGACCTCACATGGTCCCGTCAGACAAGCTCGGCAACAAAAACTGCCCAAAAGCGCCTATACTTCCTGAGGAGACTCAAGAAGTTTTGCATGTCTGCCAGGATTTTAATAAACTTCTACAGGTGCACCATTGAAAGCATCCTTTCAGGTTGCATTACAGCATGTTACGGCAGCTGCTCCGCTGCTGATCGTAAGGCCCTTCAGAGAGTGGTGAAGTCAGCGGAGCGCATCAAAGGCTGCTGTCTCCCCTCCGTGCAAGGCATCTACCACAAGCGATGCCTGAGGAACACAGAACATTCTAAGAGACCACAGCCATCCAGGCTGTGACCTTTTCTCCCTGCTGCCATCTGGTAGACATTACCAGAGCATCAAGGCACGGACTACCAGATTGAAAAACAGTTTCTTTCCGCAGGCCATTCAGCTGCTAAACATGGAACATTGATCACAAATCACAAATCATTTCTTGAGCTCTGACATTCTCTGGTCACTTTATGCACTCTACACCTGATGTAGCAGAATTCAATGCACCTTTAAAAGTAATTTTCCATGCCATATTTTATAATATTTATTACTTCTGCTGTCGTACACTCTCCGGACCACTGCTCAGTACATAGTGTATTTTGTTATTATTATTATTATCGTTTTAAAAATTCTTTATATTGTATATAACCTTTTTAAGCCCTCTGTGTAGATGAGTCGAGCCTTGTCATGTGATGTTATCCAATGTATATGACAAAGAAACAACTTTGACTATAAAATAGGTCACTAATTCCCCTTATATACAGAAACAATACACGCTACATTATGCTAACTGGCTCCTGACCTCGGCTACATTCAGTTCGAGTGACTGCTTGGCCCAAGACTAGGATGTGAGCTAGTTAGCCATTAACCGTATCCTGCAACAATACAATTTGTTACACATTGTCCTGAAGTTCATCGAGAGCCTAGTTTGTTCCAGATGGCTAGCCATTATAGAAAACATAATCACTCTCTATTGCTTTATATTTAACGGAACAAACTTATTCTTAAAATCACTATGGATGCTTTATTTATATCAGAAGGACAGCTTCCTCGAATCAACTCCATTAAGGGTTGAGACAAATTAAGAGCAAGCATTAAACCAAACTCATCCAGTGAAACTAGCTGTAGTTTTCAAAAACAACTCCAGTGACATAAAGCTACATCAATGAAGTGAAATTTGGATACATGTTATTTCATTTAGCACAAATATTGATGCGACTACATTTATTTTATATTTTCGTGTATTCCATGGCAACATGCAGTTGGGCTGTCTTCATTCGGGAGTCTTTGGAGAACATTGGTGCACCACATCTCAGAGAATCAGAGAGTTTTTTGACAGATGCCATGGACATCACTTGCCGTGCACCTACATCTGACACTGGACAGAAACAATCTGTAAGAATATAGACTCCCATTTCATCCCATTCCATCACTTGGGTGAGTTCCCATTAACATACTGTTTTCATAGTACATTGATTTCAGTCTCACTGGTTCCCCGTGGGTATCGAACATTGCAAGGTTGTGACCAAGAACACTTACTTCTGCCTGGAGGAACAATGTGTGATAATATTACCAGTATGTCTGAAATGTTTATTAATGTAACTGAGTTTTTTATACTATACAAATAAACAAATGTATCTACAATTGCTGGTTTACTAGTGACATCTAAATTATATAATACTTTTTCCATGGGCGTAGAAACCAGGGGGGACGGGGGGGATGGGGGGGACATGTCCCCCTCAATATTGGAAAATGCTACATGTGTCCCAACCAAAAAAGTAGCCTATACATCAGGGACAAAACTGTACATTTTGAACTTTTATTTTGAAAGCGCGACAGAGAAGATATCATTCCCATTTCGTGCTGTTTGAATAATCGCCATTGGCCAATCACCAACTTCATATTCTTACATTTTCACCTATAGTCGGAGCATCTGATTGGTAGAGAGAAAGTAACATTACACTACTAAGAACATAAAAATATGTTACCGGTGTGCACCTTCATAAACTGTCATTGTTGCGCACCAGCTTTAAACCGGAATAAGAATCGACTTTGTATAAGGTAAATCTCTGTCAAGTGGTTGAAGTTAGCAAGCTTTTTAAAATTAAATTTCAACACATTTTACACAAGGACAGGACACCATCATGACCTATCATTTACCAAGCCTAGATTTATATTTTAAAAATGATATAATGTGTTATCAGGAGAATGCTGGTAACATCAGGGAAGAGGCAGGTGAGGAAGGAGTGGCACATTAAGAAGTTACAGATGAAGTAACAGGTGGAGGGTGTGAAGTAATTTTCTTGTTAATTAATGATGAATATGTGAAAGTTTGTGCCTTTTTATAAATGTTCCACATACAGAATAACCCAAGATAAACATAACTGGTCATATAGAAGTCCACTATTACTTTGTTTGCAATATCATATAGGCTACAATTGTTAATTTATAAGGAGAACCGTGAAGCAGCCATGAAAGAGACAAAAGGAGAGGCAGTTGGCCCTGCAGGGTGTGAGGTTTTAAAGTGTATTCATGAATGTAATGGAATAAACCCAGGGATAAAGGTTGAGTTGCTGCCTTTTAAATGCAAGTTCCTCAATCAATCAACAGAAACAAGGACATAGGAACAGGGGGGATGGGGCAAATGTCCCCCCAATGTTACAGACAGGCAATTTGGTCCCCAGCAATAATAAAAACATTTTGTGAAAAATATATGGTTCCCCCCCCCCCCAATATCAAAGTTGTTCCTACACCATTGACTTTTTCTATATGTTTTTTAGTGTACTACAATTACATTTTAAATGTATTACAAATATACTAATGAATGAAATAAGTGGGTAAAATCTAACATAGAAGTATAATTATTACTATTGAAATAATACTTAAAGACCCCTAGTTTTTTTCTAAGGGGTCCACTTTTGATTTACTGTTTTTTGCTTGAGTCAGATTGAGTCAATCACCTTACTACCTTTGTTTGACAGTTTTTTAACAGGTCCTGTCATTCCCTGACAGGATGGGTGGAGCTGAGGCTTAGGAGGGTGTAAACGGTCTTGAATGGGTGTGAACAAATGGGACCACTGTTGGGGTGAAATCTTTGCAAAACTTTGAGGGGTGATTTTTTTGTTTTGCAATTCCAAGTGTGTCAAGATTTGAAGCATCATAGCTTTCCAAATGTTCCTTCTATTTCAGTGTATGATATACCATTTGAAAGCTGTTAATCTGTAATTTCATGAAATGTAAAAAAAGACTTTCTGACCATAAGCCTAGATATCCGCGGTGGGTCATATATGCTTCCGAACTGGAATGTTTACTTTCACTTTGTGGGGGTGAATGGAAGAAATCATTGATAATGTGTAACAGAGCTATGTACCATGCAATGGTAATCTTTCTGAAATGGTGATTAACAACTATGGGTGTCTCTGTTTAAGCAATATCCTGAAAATCTAATTGTCATAAAGCATATTAGATGTTTTCGAAGAGGCCTTAACAATTTGAAGAAGATGAGATCATCATATTGCTAATAATTCTATGTGTAATGCAGAAATTGAATGTCTAATTATTGAGCTGCCAAAAGTCTGATTTACCCTGCCCCAATCAATGAAAAAAAGGCTGTTTAACTATGGGGATTGTTTGAGAAAGCTAGCTAACCTAAGTCATTTGTAACATCTGGTTCATCAGATAAGGAGTCGTAAATATAGCTAAAAGGCAGAAAGGGGCTCAAGAATGTTTCTTGGTCAGGCTTTGAGTATGAACTTTGGTCAACATAGGTTAGGGGTTGAAAGGTCAGGAGCCTGACTAAATACTAGGGTAAAAGTAAGGAGGGGTCATCCTGGGCGCAGTAGAGACATCTTAGACTTTGGGGCGCTGGAGATTAGCCACAGATTTAAAGGCAGGAACAGGACCATGATGCTGTAAGTTTAAGAATTAGTAAATCAGAGGGCTGTAGAGTAGGCCACCTTTGAAATAAAATGCCATGTAACCATGTACTCAGGGTCTAATCTTATGAGAATAAACTGTTTTGTCATGATGCGGTGAGGTGTAGGATGTGAGAGAGGAAGCTGGGAGGCAGAAACGTTCATTGCTGTTGTTTTTCATTTTAATGATCGGACTACTTCCAGAATTGACCACAGGAATTGCAGGGTACGCGAATAACGAGAGGTGATAAACAGAAGAGTATATATAGAACTTACGTGCTCTTTGCAGTGACACGGTACGCTGATAGCTAATACATAACACATCAACCACACAAGACTGCGATAGCGGGACTCACTTTTCACAAATACCTGTGGCTCCCGGATAGTAGATGAATCACAGAACAAGAAACGCACCGGCAATAGTACTTCAACAATAATTGACCCCCTCTCTCTGATCCGGGCTGCCTATATACAGAACACTAACCCTACTTAATGAACACTGCTGTGCTCAATATTGAAACAGACAGATCTACAATAGACGTGCCTACCCTAACCTAAGCCCTATCTTAGCAGACGCCCAAATCAGAGAGAGGTAGAACCAATATTTAAAGGGGACATTACCCATAGTTAACTGTAACATAAAGATCATGCAATGCATTCCGTAAACAAACTACTCCATTAATCATATACAACATAAATTCAGAATGTGAAATGTATTGAGTCCATAGTCTCTGTCCATGTCTACCCCTGCCATCTCCTGGGCAGGGTGTGACAGGTTTCATGTCCAGAAACAGACGTGGAGTCTATTTGGTCTTTTCACAAATGCTCTCATATTTAATATTCTTCTTAAAGGAGTGTTCCACAGTAAATCAGTTTCATAGTATACCATTTACAAACGTTACCATAGATGATTTATGGCATATACACGGCTGTTCTTTTTAAATATATCAGAGAGAAGCCGATAGTATATTTCAGTTCCTTTCGCATCCACTGGGGTGCTTCTGTATCCGTCTAAACTTGGGTTACCACAACTCCCAGAATTCCAAGCGAATTTAGTGCCCATCCCCGTTTGAACACACCGACACAGAACATGGGCAATTCAACAGCACACCTTTGTAGAGCTTGACGCTAGAAAGTTATACATATTTGTTTTTGAAATTGTAGTCTAATTTCTATTCATCATGCCCATTTGGTGTTCTGTACCTGGTTGCAGAAATTACAAGCAAGCACAAAAAAGAAGGAGTAACACTTTAAATTGGCTATAAAAAGTTAGGGTCTACAGTCTGCATTTTAGGTCAGAAGATTATGAAAGGAATCTATGTGCTAAATTAACTGGCACTACAGCCCGAATGCGGCTGAAAAGCAATGCGATCCAATCCATTTTTCTTTATCTAGAAAGAGTAGCCTATATATGGTAAGGTATAGTAATTTACACACTCAGCTAGCTACTAAATACAGCTGGCACACTACACATACAGTACAATAACATTACCCCACAGACACGATGTGTGCTCCACCAACACCAGCCTGTGCTCCACCAACACCACCAACACCAGCCTGCACAGTGGTAACAAGGCATGATGGATCCATGTTCTCATTCTGTTTACGCCAAATTCTGAATCTACTATCTGAATGTCTCAACAGAAATCAAGACTCATCAGACCAGGCAACATTTTTCCAGTCTTCAACTGTCCAATTTTGGTGTGCTCTTGCAAATTATAGCCTCTTTTTCGTATTTGTAGTGGAGACGAGTGGTACCCGGTGGGGTCTTCTGCTGTTTTAGCCCATCCGCCTCAAGGTTTTGCGTGTTGTGGCTTCACAAATGCTTTGCTGCATACCTCGGTTGTAACGAGTGGTTATTTCAGTCAAAGTTGCCCTTCTATCAGCTTGAAGCAGTTGGCCCATTCTCCTCTGACCTCTAGCATCAACAAGGCATTTTCGCCCACAGGACTGCCGCATACTGGATGTTTTTCCCTTTTTACATCATTCTTTCTAAACCCTAAAAATGGTTGTGCATGAAAATCCCAGTAACTGAGCAGATTGTGAAATACTCAGACCGGCCCGACTGGCACTAACAACCATGCCACGCTCAAAATTGTTTAAATCACCTTTCTTTCCCATTCTGACATTCAGTTTGGAGTTCAGGAGATTGTCTTGACCAGGACCACACCCCTAAATGCATTGAAGCAACTGCCATGTGATTGGTTGAGTAGATCATGGCATTAAGGAGAAATTGAATGGGTGTTCCTAATAATCCTTTAGGTGAGTGTATAGACTCACTGACAGTGCTGAATCTGGCGAAATACATTTTTCTCATTTTTTTATCTACATAGTTATCTGTTTTCTGTTTTGCAGATCTTGTGCCCTATTATTTCTCTGGCATGATCACCAAGAAGTTGTGCATTCAGAGATGCTCTTCTGCATATCTTGGATGTAATAAGTGTTTTCTTACTGTTGCCTTAGAGGATCATTATGGTCTATATTTATACATTGGGTCTGGCCTTCCGAATGCAACTTTGTCTAAAGAGTTGTTTAGTTGCAGATGGGTGAAAAAAATATTTGAGCAAACATCTTCTGCCTAGGTAGTGGTTCCCAAACATTGGTACTAGGACCCCTGGTGGTACAGTAACCAAAAACATTTGGGAACCATTGGAAATAAGGACATAGTTAATTTTCGAGGTGTTTCTCAAAAATACACAACTGTTGCAACACAATCACATTACAGTTTCTCGAAAATGCACACCTTTCTAGTTGTATTAGTAATTGTGTTTGCACTTAATTAACGCTGTGATGACTTTTTCAGTGACAAAATGTTAAATGTTCTTTACTTCAACATGTTCCTACATGGTTCACAGTTTACATTTCTTTATTTTTGACATTTAGCAGATTTCTTATCCAGAGCGACTTGTAGTAAGTACATGGACATTCTCCCTGGAGCAGCATAGGGTTTAACAGCATAGGGTTTAAGTGCCTTGCCAAAGGACACAATGACATTTGGCACAGTCAGGAATCCAACCGGCAACGTTCTGACTACTAGTGCAATTCTCTAACCACTGTAAATACCATTAATTTAAAGCTGAGGTTGTACTGCACTTTAAACGCTTAGTTTTTTTTTCATTTGAAATATAATGTGCTATATTACAGAGCCAAAACAACAACAACAATTGTGTCACTGTCCAAATACTTGTGTTCACATTTAAAAAGTGATGCTCTTTTGGTAGTTTACCATTACTAAGCATTATTTATTGTCTAAATACCCAACAGGTGGCAATATGGGCAGGCATCATTGTCCTACTTTTCAGTCAAACCATGAAACTACAATTACAGACCACCTAACCAAAGAAGTCAAAATACTTCTCAAACAATCTCATCTCTAAATATGAATTGCCCAAAGCAAAGCAATTACAATATTCATAATGGAGTCTAAGGGCCAATGTTATTAACATTTCTTTAGAGGATGTCAGTATTTCTGTTTGTTGTGTCAATACTTAGAGGCATTATGTGGAATATTTGCATTTTAATAAAATGTCCATAATAGTGTATATCTGCTCTAATAGTGGACAGATATTTTCTCAATATATTCTTACCTGAAATATTTTGGTTCAGTAGCTTACAAAAGCACATCCTAACAAGCTGAATGTTTGTTGGCCAACTGACCTTTTGTGGTTGAATTGAACAATGGCTCCCTTGGTCCCTTCCCTTAGACTTACATGACAGACAGGGCAGATGAAAACCCTCATATCCTGTATGCTACAATTCCACACAGTGTGAAAAAAACAGTTTAGTTTTGGGAATCAATGTGCCATGTAAATCACTGTTTTACATGTCCAATGTAGGATTACCAATTCATTTAAGGGTGAAATGTCAGTTATTGACATCTTGTAGCTGTTCTTCTTTAAACCATTGGTAAACCGTATTAACTGGTGTTAAGATCAGTAGTTTACCTTTATTTTTCCAGGCAAGTTGACTGAGAACAGCTTCTCATTTACAGCAAAGGCCTGGGGAGAAGTGGGTGGAGGGTAGGGGGTAAAAGAGCCAATTGAAAACTGGGGATGATTAGGTTGATGGTATTAAGTCCAGATTGGAATTTTGTCCAGAACATCCCTACTCTTAGGAGTAGTGTCCTGGGATCTTTAGTGACAACAGAGTCAGAACACCCGTTTTACGTCCCATCCGAAGAATGGCACCCTATGCAGGGCAAAGGTCCCTGTCACTGCCCTGTGGCATTGGGAATGATCTTTAGACCAGAGGGAAGAATGCCCCCTACTGGCCCTCCAACACCAGCATTATTGGTCTCCTATCCAGGACTAACCAGGCCTGACCCTGCTTTGCTTTAAAAGAGGAGTGGAATATAGGGCGTTATGCTGCTGGCGTATCAGTGTCAGTATTAGATTCAATTTAGGTATTGATTGAGAGTTAGTCACTAAGAACACTAGTGAACTTTAACTTGATGTAACATAAATATGGACTGTGTCACACCCTAATTCTGTTCACTTGTTTATCCTGGTATCCCTCCCCAACCAGGTGTTTCCAATGTTCTCATTATCCCCTGTGTATTTAACCTGTGCTCTTTCCCTGTAGTTGCTGCCAGTTCGTCTTGTGTGTTTCCCAAGTTGTCCCTTTGTTTTCTTGTTTGACAGTTTTTCCCAGTGTCTGTTTATAGATTACCCATGTATCGAACCTGTACCAGTACGACCTAATCTCTGCCTGCCATCTTCCTGTGCATTAAGTTACCTGTCTCCATGTATCGAACCCAGCCTGTCTCTGCCTTGTGATTTGGATTTTTAAATAATAAATAATCAACATTGCATGCATGCCTGCTCTGTCTGCATTTGTGTCTCAGTCTGAGCTGTGATTGAGAGATCCTATGTACAATAGCAGGAAGAAGTACAGTTAGGTATGTAAATATTTGGACTAAGTTATCATTATTTCAGCTGTCTACCACAGGATATTGGAGTTTAAATTAAATAATGTATATGAATATGAGCTTTAATGTGAGGCCATTGACATTCAATTTGGGTGAACGATGTAGAAATTACAGCACATTTTATATGAGGCCCGCCCTCTTTTTAAGCTGCCAAAGTAATTGGACATTTGGCTGCTCAGCTGTTCCATGGCGAGGTGTGTGTCATTTCCTAATTTGTTGACCCTCCTGTTATGTTGAGGGTCAAATGACCTGTTTCAAAGTAAAAAATACAGGAAAAATATTGGTAATCATTTTTGGAGTATGAGACATTTTCTCCCCCCCTACATCTTCATATTACACACATACTGTTGGGGTCAATTTGACCCGCTAGTGCGAATAGAGGCTACAAAGGGTAAAAATATAAAGTGTTGACTAAAACTCTATCCCCCCCAACCGCACACACGCACGCACGCACACACACGCACACACACACACACACACACACACACACACACACACACACACACACACACACACACACACACACACACACACACACACACACACACACACACACACACACACACACACACACACACACACACACACACACACACACACACACACACACACACACACAC
>JACXGM010001891.1:0-12392 GCA_016801145.1 Umbra pygmaea | reverse complement strand
CAAGATGGAGACCTTGTATTTCCAACAGAAAAACACTGGATGTAGTCCTACCAACATATGCATCTGTGCACTAAGAGGTTGAAAAAATAAGCAATATGAGCAGAAAAATGACAGCCCAGGATGCTCTTGATCAGAAATGTGATGAAGAGGAAGAAGTGTATGAAAGTGAAGAAGATCTTGAGATAAATTGTCAAAATGATGAGCAGAGACGCAGCCTGTAAACAGGCATACCAGGCAACTGCTTAGGGCCCCCGAGGGCTGACAAACCTAATGTTTATATAACATAATGGTGATGACTGCTGGTTTTGAGGGGCACCCTGGGAATTTTTGCATAGGGCCCCAACAGACTCTAGAATTGCTCTTGATGATTAGGGTATTGTGCCACCACCATCAACTCCAAGAGAAACAAACAATCACCAAAAAAATTCCAAATAAAGGGGAGGTTTGTGTGCCATAGTAAGCTGCTTTGTGGGACAAGCTATGTCATGATAGTCAGTGGTTCGAGCCTGACTACAACTTCTCCGACTTTGCCCAGAACCTCCAGAACGAGGAAGTGCAAATTGGCATGCCTGGGATTTGCTATAGATATGTTGAATTCTCTATCTTGCCACGTGACTCTCCAGTGACTCCTTGTTTACTGTAAATTAGATAAAAAATGTATAGTATACACTTGATTACACTGAATATTGATTACCTTTATATTAATTGATCAAAAGATAACGTTTATGGAGAACAATATATAGTCTATTATAAAAAATAAGTTTTGGATGGTTAAACAGGTACTGGTGTCAATTTGACCTTTTTAATGTTACTTCAAGTTGAAAAAAACAGGAAGGTTAATTTACAAGTAAGCAGATTAAAGCTCTATGTTTAGTTTCAAGTGTGGAATATCCAAAGAGCTATCACTGCCAGTGACAAGCCATCATTAAGCTGAAAAA
Source organism: Umbra pygmaea (assembly GCA_016801145.1). Classification (NCBI taxonomy): domain Eukaryota; kingdom Metazoa; phylum Chordata; class Actinopteri; order Esociformes; family Umbridae; genus Umbra; species Umbra pygmaea. The sequence continues at coordinate 11,454 of JACXGM010001891.1, read as the reverse complement.
TCTAAACAAACCCATGGAAAAATAGCAGAAACATTTGGTGAGGCCAAATCAACTATTCAGTAAATCATTAAAAGTAAGTAAGAAAAGTATTCAGTTGTGAGCTCAGGAACAACAAAAGTCCCAGAAGTCCACAGAAACAACATAAAAAATATTTCCCTGGTAAAAAAATTCCCCTTTTCAACGGTTTGCCAGATGAAGAACACCCAGCAGAAGGTAGGCATATGTGTGTCAAAGTCAACAATCAAGTGAAGAATTCACCAGTGTAAACTGGTTCCCTTTTAACTGATGTGACTAAAGGCGAAAGGAGCAAGATGAATTCTGAAGGGCTATACCGGTATTATCTACTCAGATTCAGTCAAATGTTGCAAATGACGTAGAATACTTGACAAACATTATTTGCTATTAAGCATTTCAATTCCTCTTATATTTGTATTAGTAAACTGATTCCTAGGGTACATGTTTAATTGACTATTACATACATTTCCTTGCAAATTCCATTCTTCTTCAATAGCCAAATCAACCACCTGACCTAAATCCAACTGAGCATGCATTTGACCTGCTAATGGCACCAACTGAAGGCAAAATGCCCCACGAACAAGCAGTATCTGAAGACAGCTGTTGTAAAGGCCTGGCAGAGCATCACCAGAGAAGAAAGCCAGCATCTGGTGAGGTCTGTGGGTACCAGACTTCAGGAAATGATTGAATGCAAAGGATTTTCAACCAAGCATTGAACACACAATTTAGTTAATGATTACATTTGTTTGTCTATTTACTTTTTGCCTCTACAATTGGGGGCACTATCATATATAAAATATTTAAATTTTGACAATATTCATCAAATTCATACAGTAATTTTTTATATTATTTAATAAACCCTTTAATAAATTTCATACATCCTTCTAACTGTCATTGTTACACTAGTAGCATAATGTAGAACTTCATGGTGTCTGATGAAAGTCGACATTTAAAGGTACTATTTGTACAATCTGAGCAATAACAATGGATCTACTTTCACCTTCCTGCTGACCAGCATACAAATGCTGTGAAACTGTGTTACTTTATATTAAAAAGATCCAATAAAATATGTACAGTCATAGTCAAATGTTTTGAGAATGTAACATATACTAATTTTCATTAAATCTGGTGCTTCAGTGTTGATCATGGCAATATAAATATACTCCAGAATGTAATGAAGAGTGATCAGATGAATTGCAATGAATTGCAAAGGCCATCTTTGCCATGAAGATGAACTTAGTCCCCAAATAACATTTCCACTGCATTTCAGCCCTGCCACAAAAGGACCAGCTGCCAGTCAGTGATTGTCTTGATGAGGACAAGGCTGAAGATCACTCTGTCATGCTGATTGAGTTAGAATAACAGACTGGAAGCTTTAAAGGAGGGTGGGCCTTGAAATCATTGTTCTTCCTCTGTCAACCATGGTTACCTGCATGGAAACACGTGCCGTCATCATTGCTTTGCACAAAAGGGCTTCACAGGCAAGGATATGAAAAAATGATTTTATTTCATAAATAATTGGGTCTTTGGATCAGCAATTTCATTTTGATCTATCAAATAACTGGAGGACACAGTAATATTTCAGTAGTGATATTAGGTTTATTGGATGAACAAAAAATGTGCAATATGCACCAAAACATTAGACAGGTGCATACATTTTGGCACCCCAACAAATATATCACATCAATATTTAGTTGAGCCTCCTTTAGTAGAAATAACTGCCTATAGACCAGGGGTCTCCAACCCTCTTCCTGGAGAGCTACCATCCAGATTGTTTTCACTTCAACCTCAATTTAGCACACCTGATTCTACTAATAAGCTGGATGAGGAGCTGAATGAGGCTACATTATTTGTAGTTGAAGTGTATTTTGGACCATTCCACATTGTAAAACATCTCCAGTTCAGTTAGGTTTGATGGTTACTTAGCATGGACAGCCAACTTCAAACCACCCCACAGATTTTCTATGACATTCAGGTATGGGGACTGGGATGGCCATTCTAGAACATTGTAATAAATGAATACCAAAGAAGATTTTGAGCAGTGTTTTGGGTCATTGTCTTGTTGAAATATCAAGCCCTGGCGTTACTTCAACTTTGTGACTGATTCCTCTACATTATTCTTAAGTATTTGCTGATATTGAATGGAATTCATGAGACCCTCAACAAAATTCCCAGTACCAGCACTGGCCACATAGCCCCACAGCATGATGGAACCTCCACCAAATTTTACTGTGGGTACCAAGTGTTTGTCTTGGAATGGTGTGTATAACGCCACTTGTTATGACCAAATACCTCCATCTTTGTTTCATCAGTCCACAGCACATTCTTCCAAAATAAAGCTGGCTTGTCCAAATGTGCACTTACTTCCATACCTCAAGCGACTCTGTTTGTGGCATGTGTGCAGAAAAGACTTCTTCCACATCACTTTCCCATACAGCTTCTCCTTGTACAAAGTGCACTGAATTGTTGAACAATGTACAATGACACCATACGCAGCAAGATGATGTTGTAGGTCTTTGGAGGTGGTCTGTGGGCTGTTTTTGACCGTTCTCACCATCCTTTTCCTTTGCCACTCCGATATTTTACTTGGCCTGCCATTTCTGGCCTTAACAAGAAATGTGCCTGTGGTCTTCCATTTCCTCACTATGTTCCTCACAGTGGACACTGACAGCTTAAATCTCTGCGGTAGCTTTTTGTAGCCTTTCCCCTAAAACTATAATGTTGAACAATCTTTGTTTTCAGGTCAATTGAGAGTTGTTTTGAGGCCACCATGTTGTCACTATTCAGAGGAGATTTAAAGAGAACAACAACTTGCAATTAGCCACCTTAAATTGCTTTTTACATGATTGGATGCAACTGTCAATTGTGTGTTCCAATTAATCCATGCTAGGTAGTTACAGGTATTGAAATCAACAAAATGACAAAGGTGCCCAAATTTATGCATCTGTCTAATATCAGTTTGATGCATATTACACATTTTCTGTAGCCTAGAAATCTAGATGCACCCTAGCGACAGCAAATGTAATCTGTCTTTCGAATCGGCTTTGGCCGCGACTCTGGAAGACTGGAGTTAAGTTTTTCTTTGAGAAAAGAACAGCACTAAAGTCATTCTTACAAAAGGAAGATATGTTCTGAGTTTTGCCAACCAAATACTTTGTTGCTCTGGTTGGTTGTGGAATTTGAAAGACAGTTGTTTATCCCGCCCTTCGGATTGAGCCCTGCCAATGGTGAGTTCCCAGACCCAACATCTTGATGTGGGTTTGGCTTGTCAGTCTACATTTTCTGTTAATTAATTGAACATCATTTCACTACCGAAATACAGTTCCTTGCGAAAGTGTTCGGCCCCCTTGAACTTTTCGACTTTTTGCCAAATTTCAGGCTTCAACCATAAAGATATGAAACTGTAATTTTTTGTGAAGAATCAACAACAAATGGGACACAATCATGAAGTGGAACGAAATTTATTGGATATTTCAAACTTTTTTAACAAATAAAAAACTGAAAAATTGGGCATACAAAATTATTCAGCCCCTTTAATTTCATACTTTGTAGCGCCACCTTTTGCTGCGATTACAGCTGTAAGTCGCTTGGGGTATGTCTCTATCAGTTTTCCACATCGAGAGACTGAAATCTTTTCCCATTCCTCCTTGCAAAACAGCTCGAGCTCAGTGAGGTTGGATGGAGAGTGTTTGTGAACAGCAGTTTTCAGTTCTTTCCACTGATTCTCGATTGGATTGAGGTCTGGACTTTGATTTGGCCATTCTAACACCTGGATATGTTTATTTGTGAACCGGATCATTGTCTTGTTGGAAGACAAATCTCCGTCCCAGTCTCAGGTCTTTTGCAGACTCCATCAGGTTTTCTTCCAGAATGGTCCTGTATTTGGCTCCATCCATCATCCCATCAATTTTAGCGATCTTCCCTGTCCCTGCTGAAGAGAAGCAGGCCCATACCATGATGCTGCCACCACCATGTTTGACAGTGGGGATGGTGTGTTCAGGGTGATGAGCTGCGTTGCTTTTATGCCAAACGTAACGTTTTGCATTGTTGCCAAAAAGTTCAATTTTGGTTTCATCTGACCAGAGCACCTTCTTTCACATGTTTGGTGTGTCTCCCAGGTGGCTTGTGGCAAACTTTAAACGACACTTTTTATTGATATCTTTCAGAAATGGCTTTCTTCTTGCCACTCTTCCATAAAGGCCAGATTTGTGCAGTTTACAACTGATTGTTGTCCTATGGACAGACTCGCCCACCTCAGCTGTAGATCTCTGCAGTTCATCCAGAGTGAACATGGGCTTCTTGGCTGCATCTCTGATCAGTCTTCTCCTTGTATGAGCTGGAAGTTTAGAGGGACGACCGGGTCTTGGTAGATTTGCAGTGGTCTGACACTCCTTCCATTTCCATATTATCGCTTGCACAGTGCTCCTTGGGATGTTTAAAGCTTGGAAAATCTGTCTGTACCCAAATTCGGCTTTAAACTTCTCCACAACAGTTTCTCTGACCTGCCTGGTGTGTTCCTTGTTCTTCATGATGCTTTCTGTGCTTTCAACGGACCTCTGAGACTATCACAGAGCAGGTGCATTCATACGGAGACTTGATTACACACAGGTGGATTCTATTTATCATCATTAGTCATTTAGGTCAACATTGGATCATTCAGAGATCCTCACTGAACTTCTGGAGAGAGTTTGCTACACTGAAAGCAATTTTGCTCGCCCAATTTGTCAGTTTTTTATTTGTTAAAAAAGTTTGAAATATCCAATAAATTTTGTTCCACTTCATGATTGTGTCCCACTTGTTGTTGCTTCTTCACAAAACTGTACAGTTTTATATCTTTATGTTTGAAGCCTAAAATGTGGCAAAAGGTCGAAATGTTCAAGAGGGCCGAATACTTTCGCAAGGCACCGTATTACTGTCTCCTTCAGTTACTTGATAGATCTAAATTGAATTGCTTATCCAAACACACAATTATTTATAAATTAAAATCGTGAAAATTGTCAGGGGTCCCTAAACTTTTACATACGACTGTAGGTTCATTGTTATGGTTCGAATTATAAAGCACTTTAAATACTGTATTATTAAATCTAATTTTGTTAGCAGCCAATGATCCATCGTAGTTTAGTATTGTATAGTGCATTGTGTGTGTTCATTTGTACAGAGATGGCAAAAGTACTCACTTCCCATACTCAAGTAGAAGTACATATACTTGTGTTAAAAAATAATCTGGTAAAAGTAGAAGTACTGATTTAACTTATTTACTCAAGTAAAAGTAACAAAGTACAGGCTTGGCAATTTACTTTAAGTATAAAAGTAAAAGTAGCCTTGCGAATGACAACCATTTTTTATGCAAAGCTACATGACCACACAAATGTTACTAGAGTGCAAGCTGAGAAACTTCAGTGGACATGTAAAAAAGGCTTTATGTGCCATTGCCTACATTTTAAATAGATGTCTGCCAATAGGCCTAAACCATCACACATATGATTATTGTGACAGAGTCTGGAACTCCAGGTTAATAAGATTCTGACTGAGTAGCAAGATATTAATTAAATTGTGATTCTGTGAGAATTCACAGATAACGTTTCTCTTTTTTAATCTTCCCCTTAACATTTGAATCTACATGTATGTGTGTGTGCGGGACGCTGACGGGGAGGGACTGCGATTGTTTTCCCAGGCCCAGTCCTGAGGAGGTCCCAAATTTAGTTTTTGCAGAGTCATATTTTTTTTACCGGGCGGCCCTAAGTGTATAATTGTGTCCCGGGCCTGGGGATTCCTGTCGGCATATCTTGCTGCTTGTCTGCCGAATCTCTGGGATCTCCGTTTTCTTCATTTTCAATCATGTCGCCATCCATAATACTTTGCAAATGTTACCGTGATCAAGTCGCAATGATTTGCCGCAAATGAATTTGTCGAATCGTTTTGTAGTGGTGCGTCAAATGCAACGTATATTTCCATCCAATAGATTGAATTTGGTATTAATGACGCAAGAAATAATAACGGTAACTTACTATTTAAATTATTTGAAACTAAAGTAATGAGACAATTTTGTAAAATGTAAGGAGTAGAAAGTACCAATATTCGTGTTAAAAATGTAAGGAGTAAAAGTAAAAAGTCGACACAAAAATAAATAGTAAAGTACAAATATCGGAAAATCTACTTTAGTACAGTAACGAAGTATTTGTACTTCGTTACTTCCCATCTCTGCATTTGTATTTGGGAACTGTACACGAGTCGTGGGCCGGTCTGCGTTTCAAAGTCCCGGGACGTTTTACAGTCCTAATCTGACCCCGGGCACCTGTAAATTTGATCACGCATGTACTGTATAGTTACTTGGTGAGTGTAGTCATCCTGTACATGATCTGAATAAAGGCTTCCATGCAAACAACTTAGTTGTTTTATGTCTATTTTTAAATCACAACTGTTCACATGTTCATGTCCTCCAATAGATCTCTAGCAATTCCATACAGCTGTACTTAACTCACCATCGTTAGTGTCTGCATCTGCTATTTCATCTTGTTTTTCATTATTACCTACGTAACAGGTTTGTTTTAGGTATAATGCTGTTGTGTTGTAGTCATTTTGCTTTGAAAGTTCCCATTAAAGACTGTTTCATTTCTATTCACAATTTGTCTCTGCCTGTTCCCTGCACCCTGACCATATTGTTACATCCCCAGCCAAATGAACTAATTGTCACTGTTTCCCATGTGTCTCTGTGTTTTGTTATGTGTTATTCTTGTAGTTTGCATTCTCCTCTGCCTCACTCCTGGTTTTCATAATCTCCCGGACAATGTCAGCTACTACTAACCTCCATATATGGACTTCCTGTGCTTGTTTGGTCTTGTCTCCATTACACACACCTGGGGCCTATACTACTAAGCAAGTTCAAAATTCCCTGGATTTCTTTTCATTACCTGGCTTCACTAAACCTAACAATTGCGATCTAGATAAGAGATTCATTTTGTTAAATCAACCCAAGATTTCCCAATCTAGTGACGAGCACGTTCACATGAAACGGGCTGTGTGTGAACCATTGGACCAATCGCAGACACGGAGAAGTCTATGAGAGCCGCATATTTCGCTCAACTTTAGTAAATTATAATTTTAGAGAAATATAAACAGCATAACAAATATAATCCAGACATAAAGCAGGAAGGAAAGCTGGGAAAAAATTGCCACCCATGTATTTATAAATGCCTCAGACTCATCGATATCACTGTCTACAATTACAAATGTGTAGCCTATTCCTTTAAAACAATGTGTTGTATAATGTTGATTGTGTATAACAATTTTATTTATTGTATTTTATATTTGCAAACCTGACAGTTTTAAACGGTTATTGGAGCAAATAAAAAATGTACAATGTTTGTAAATTAATCCATTTTATAATACTTGGTTTTTCAACAAGTTCCGTAGGAGTAAATAATAAATGCATGTACTGTCTCCACAGCAAAAGGGGATTCATTGATGTTGCTTTGTGTCCAACAGAGCATACATTAAAATACCTGTCACAAACAAACGCAAAACTATGCATAAAGTCTATGGAACTGTAAGCGCACAACTTCAATTTATCACACTGCACTGGCACATACGGCTCAAGAAGCTGACAAAGACACGTCACTCCCTCCGCTGAGAATATATATATTTCATCAGAGAAAGCCAATGGCGACTCCCAGAATGGTGACCCAGTTTTTCAATCGAGAATTGATTGGTCAGTAGGCGATGCCTATGTTCAGGTTAATTAGTTATCTAAACTATAACCTGCTCAGGAGCAAGTTAGGTTCGCAGCATAAGTTACCATGGTGATGTTACCCGGTAACAGGTGACCCAATGTTGTGATACTTAAAACCCAGGGTTAAATCTGAAGTTACCTCGCTAACCCCAAATCTTGCTTCGTAATATAGGCCCCCGGTTCTCCTTCAGTCATTAGTGTATGTACTGTATTTAGTCACCAACTGTTTGCTTGTTCATGGTCATCTATTGTTCCTGTCCATGGATGTTACATGTTGCATGTTTCCACTTCAATTTCGAGATGGAGATTCTGTAAATCACGAGTTTCAAGTAACCAGTAGTTCTAGTTTCTAGTGTTTTTGTTTTGGTAATTTAGAGAACTAATGTGAGTTTCAGGTTCTAGAGTTTGTTGTTCCATTCACATGGTTTCTAGTCACCAGTGTGTTTAGTTGAATAAAGTCCTTCTCATTGAGAATTGCTTCTGCCTCCTGCCTACGCCATTATTCTCAACTACTGGATGTATTCTTCAAACAGCCTGGGGGGAGTACTCTGACAGGGAGGGACAAGATGCAAGTGACCATCTCTGTCCTCTCAGGCCGGGTCCTAGATTTTGCACTGACCTTCTAGGAGGCAGGGAGCCCAGTAATGGTATCATATGAGGATTTCACTAGCCTGCTCAAGGCCATGTACGATCACCCTCCAGAGGATCCTGATGAGGAACCCGAGGAGTACTGGTCTAAGGAGAATGATTTTGACTAGGAGGAGGATTTAGAGTGGGAAACCAGGGAAGGTGTTTTATTCATAGATCCTATGTTCTCCCAGTTCCCTCTGGTCCGTGATTCCTTACGCGTTACTAAGTCTCCAGCTCCTCCGTAGGCATCTGCTCTAGTGAATATGGAGCTTTCCCCTGTGGGCTGACATGCAGCCAATTCCAACAGCCCCTAGTTCTCCAGTCAGGGCCTCTAGTTCTCCCATCAGGGCCCCTAGTTCTCCAGCCAGGCAACTTAATTCTCATGTCAGGGCCCCTAGTTCTCTAGTCAGGCAACTTAATTCTCATATCAGGGCCCCTAGTTCTCTAGTCAGGGCACCCAGTTCATGTTTCGTATTTTCACTTCAAGTTAGTGAATGAGACTTCTGTAACTCGTGAGTTTGATGTAGCCAGTATTTCTAGTTTCTAGTGTTTTGTTTGGTAATTTCGAGAACTACTGTTATAGAGTTTGTTATTTTATTCACATGGTATCTAGTTATCAGTGTATTTAGTTGAATAAAGTCTCCTGCTTTTCCTTTACAATAACCTCTGAAACTAATCATTGCAGCTCCCATTTCTAGCCTGTTTAACCTCTCTTGTATCCTCAGAGATCCCGAAAGACTGGAAAACAGCTGCAATCATCCCTCTTTTCAAAGGGGGGGACACTCGATCCTAACTGTTATAGACCCATATCCATCCTGCCCTGTTTCTCTAAAGTCTTCAAAAGCCAGATTAACAATCAGATTGTCAAACATTTAGAATCCAACAGCACACTCTCTACTTTGCAATCAGGTTTCCGAGCTGGCAATGGCTGCACCTCTGCCACACTTAAGGTCTTAAACGATATCACAAATGCCATTCATAAAAGACACTACTCTGCCGCTGTTTTTATGGACCTAGCCAAGGCGTTTAAGTCAGTCAATCATCACATCCTTATTGGTAGACTCTGCAGCCTTGGCTTTTCCAATAACTGCCTCGACTGGTTCACTAACTACCTTTCTGACAGGGTTCAACATGTAAATCAGAGGGTCTGCTGTCTGGACCTGGATGTCTCTATGGGGATGCCACAGGTTTCAATTCTTGGGCCGACACTTTTTTCTGTGTATATCAATGATGTCACTCGTGCCTCTGGTGACTCTCAGATTCACCTCTATGCAGATAACACCATTCTATACACATCCGGCCCTTTATTGGACTCTGTATTAACTAACCTCCAAAAGAGCTTTGACTCCATTCAACACGCCTTCTATAACCTTCAGCTGCTCTTAAATCCCACCAAAACTAAATGCATGTTTTTCAACCACACACTTCCCATACCCGCCAACCTGACTGGATGGGTCCAAACTGGAATACGTGGACACCTACAAATTCCTAGGTGTCTGGTTATATTGTTCACTCTCATTCCAGCGTCACATTAACATTCCCCAATCTAAAATAGAATCTAGGATTGGCTTCCTATTCAGAAAAAAGGCCTCCTTTACCTATGCTGCCAAAAAGAGCCTGGTAAAAATGACCATCCTTCCAAGCCTTGATTCCGGGGATGTCAAATCTGCTTCTACCTCCCTACTTAAAAAGCTAGACGTAGTCTATAATTGTGCCATCCGGTTTGTTATCAATGCCCCATTTAACACCCATCACTGTGACCTATATGCACTAGTGGACTGGCCCTCATTACACACTCTGCGCCTGACCCACTGGTATCACCTAATTTACAAGTCAATCCTAAGAAAAAAAAAACCTTACCTGAACTTACTCCTCACCATTGCTTCACCCTCTCGTAACCTGCGTCATCCAGGTACATATCCCTGATCACTCCAAAAGCCCACACCTCTTTAGGCTGAAATTCCTTCCAGTTCGCCGCAGCTAACAATTGGAACGAGCTACAGAAGACTCTGAAACTCATGACCACTCTCCCCCTCACTTCCATTAAATCACAATTATCAGAGCTTCTGTCTAACCATTGCACCTACTGACCCCCCCTCCCACATGTGCACTACCTTTCCCTATCTGATCCATTACCTTAGCATTTTGCCAAATAAGCACCTTTGTATATACTGACTTAAACAGTATTTTATTTTAAATATATTATTTATCAACTGTTATTTGCACTGTTACCATTTGCACAGTCATACTGGTGTTAACTTATTACATTGTATTTGCCTGCTACTCTGTATACTAATTTGATCTACCTCTAAATCTAAGCTTTCTTTGCACTAAATGTACATGTACTTACATCTACCTCGTTCAATTTCGACCTTATTTTTTATCTTTCTTCCTTACTCTACCCTTTGTGTAATTTTTGTGTATTTGTATTGATGTGTAACTCTGTCTGTACTTGCACCTTTTTGCTTTAACTTGGCCAGGTTGCCGTTTTAAATGAGAAATTGTTCTCAACGTGCCCACCTGGTTAAATAAAGGTTAAATAAAAAAATTATAATAATGTAAAATAGGAAAAAATGAAACAGTTATTAATGCTTTAATGATTTCAGGTGGCTGAATTTCTTTAGTTCATAGGGTGGACACTTCATCAAGAGACCCACAATCAGAGGTCCTTCATTCCTTCATTCTTTCAATCTTTTTTATTTTAATTTTATTTAACCTTTATTTAACCAGGTGGGCACGGTGAGAACAATTTCTCATTTAAAACGGCGACCTGGCCAAGATAAGGCAAAAAGGTGCAAGTACAGACAGAGTTACACATAAATACAAATACACAAGTATTACACAAAGGGTACAATACAGACGAAAGATAAAAAATACAGTCGAAATACAATCGAAATTGAACGAGGTAGATGTAAGTACATGTACAATTAGTGCAAGAAATCTTAGGTTTAGAGGTAGATCGAATTAGTGTACATGGCAGGCAAATATAATGTAATAAGTTAACATTAGTATGAAAATTTACTGTGCAAATGGTGGCAGTGCAAATAACAGTTGAGAAATAATATATTTAAAATAAATAC